>JBBPCS010002709.1:0-13172 GCA_037974645.1 Hollardia meadi
GACGGTCCAGAGACGACTTGCTGAGGCAGGTGAACAGGGAATTGCAGTAGTCCAACCGGGATGATATAAAAGCGTGACCGATCATCTCTAACTCAGGTTGAGATACAACAGACTTGAGTTTGGAAATGTTTCTTAAATGAAAAAAACATGTACGGGTCAATGATTTGATACGTTGATCGAAAAACATAGATTGATCAAAAATAACACCACCGTGACGCCCCCACGGTGACCGCTACTGCAGCTAACCACCAGGGGGCGTTCAAGATGTTTTGGCTTCACTTTTGGGGAGCTCTCATGTCGGCCATCTTTATATACAGTCGGTGGTCTCAACCCCTCAAAGTCTTGCTTGACTCGGTTGCGGTTTAGTTTGTCTAAAACACATAGAAACTTCCACATAGAAAAATAGTGACGACCTCAGTTTGACAGCAGAGTGCAGCAACGTGGCAAAACTAAAACTAAATCGACCTGAACTTTAAGGTAATACTTCTTCATCTCTTATTCTGAGACAAAAACTACGGAAGCCTATGAAAGGAAAAAAATATTAGATACCTTATCTTGTAATTGTGAGTTAGTATCTTGTTGAAATGTTAAAATGTAAATTTGCAAGAAAAAAAATGCAAGAAAAAAAACTGGATAGTCTCTGAGATTAAAGTTTACATTTAAAAGAAAAATGTATGAGAAAAAAATCAGAAATTACAAAATAAAAACCTTGAATAGAGATTATAAAGTCAGACATTTGCGATAAAACACCCAGAAATTCTCTGAGTATAAAGTCAAAATTTACGAGTAAAAGACTCTTTTTAAAATTGTTTTTAATCTTTAATGTCAGATAATATCCAAGTTTTTTTTCCTCATAAATTTCAGACTAGATGGGTAATTAAAAACATCCCTCAGAATTTCTGAGATTAAAGTGGTAAATTTCAGAGAAAACAACCCAGATAGTGTGATAATTTTACCCAAAACAAACCTTGAATATTTGGATATTCTCTGAGATTAAAGTTTACATTACAACAAAAAACTTTGTTATAAACGCATAAATTTACAAGAAAAAGGATTTTTTTAAAAACAAAAACTTTAATCTCAGAGAATCTTTTTTCCTTTAAATCTCGAAAGGTTTTTTTCTTGGAATATTACCCCCTCCCTTGCTCAGACGTGTTTTTTTTTTACTGGCCTTAATACACTATCGTAAAAATCCGCTTCACATCCGCCTGACTGACGCCTGCTTCGACTCCTGCCATCACTCCACTCCCTCACCTCCTCCCTTCAGATACAACCTCCCCACCTAGTTTCATGTCGCCCAGGAGGCGTGCCAGGCATCCTCGTGCTTTTCATTTCACTTCCATAATGACTTACAGGAAATGGCATCAGATGCCCACAGACCAGACCAGACCAGACCAGACTTCAGATATGGATGTATCTTTTCCAGAATAACCAGGACTATTTGAAAATGAAGACTGATTTTATGTGAATAGTTGAAGTCATGTTTATAATGCATCACACACACATGAAGGATTTCAGTTCGCCTATTTTATTGCAAGTGTCAAATATCAGAGCTCATTAACATTTTATTTCTTTTGTAGGGTTTTTTCCCCCCACATATTTGTGCATTTTATAGTGGATCATTATGTGGTTTTTTTGTTTTATTTGCTAAGCACTTGAATATAACGTGTTCAAATGTCATATAGCTGAAAAAGGAATAAAAAGAAATGTATACAGTGCTGTTGTGGATGAAAACAAAAATCAACCCTATTAGAATTGATATATTCTTGTGAAAAACTTTCTATTACTATTCTTTGTGCATTAAACTGAATGTCTAAAATGAGGACGCGTCGTTTCTAACATGGTGAAAGACATTTAGAAAATGTGCATTATTTGTGCGGAGCAGTGATTTAAGATATTTTGGGATTTTTCATCTTTGTGAGATCGAACTGGACTCTGGACCAAAAGCAGGCGAGAGCTGTAGCAGAAACCAAAACAACTCAAACATCCAAGATAACGTCTCCAGATAAATAACCAGATATTTTAACCCCAGAATCCACTCGCAGTAAAAATCTGTCATTTTGACACCAAGGTTTTGTACAACAGGTGATTTATTGTTGTGATCGTCCATGAACGTGGCTGCAGCAGATGAAATAGTTGGCTGTGAGACCAGAGACATACGCCGACATTAGCACCACTTCATTATATGTTTATATACAGTTTCAACAGACATTACAACAGATGGCGATGGGTGAAATGTTGAAGCAAAGCAGGAAACGAAACAAGTCTCACTGTTTAGTTTCCACAAGCTCTGAAAGATCTTGATTTAAATTCCAATGCCATCCTTCCTCACAACGCCTCAAAATGTCACCCGTACATCACAGATTTTTTTCCACAGCATTTCTGACTTGTTATAAAGCAGATGGAAGCCATGATAAGCTGGTTAATGAACTGTACAAGTGCAGCGAGCAGAGACGACCCTCGCCGCACTGCATCTATCCACAGACTGAGTTACAGGATAAACGTGGCTTTCTCTCTCAAAAACATAAAAACACACGTGAATGAAAGATGAACAGAAATAATGCAGCTCCAGTAAAAAATATGAAGAAAATATCCTCCATACAAATAAAACTGAAATGACATCAAGATTCTATAAGAACCATAAATGGAAGAATAAGAATGTATTCAAACGTTGGTGTTCAAATCTGTACAAGATTCTCTGAGACATAAAACAAAACAGAGCTTTTGTTGTATACGAAAGAGGATTAGTGCCACGTGTGAAAAATGTATTTGAGTTCTGACTTTAATCTCGGAATTTTGACATTTTATCTCATAATTCTGACTTTAAACTCATAATTCTGAGGGGAAAAAAAGTTTCTTAGAATTCTGAGAAAAACAAATTAAAGTCAGAATTTTATTAGAAATCAGTTTGGGTCAAACTACCCCGTTTAAACTTTGAAGAGACGTTTTTGTAAAAAATCAGGAGGTCTCACACTGAACGGACAATGACCAGCACTGCCCGTGGTGTTGAACTGAAGATGTGACTTGAGATAAATAAAGCTCTTCTCTCCTCCCTCATTCATCGGGCGAGCTAACCTCGCCACTAAATGGACATTTAAGCTTCCCAAACAGAACCTGCAGGGTTTGTTTTTTTTTTAGTTTTCAACGGTGATCAAGAATGAAAATTTGGCTCCTCCTCAGTGTCGGCCTAAAAGTTAGTATGCAAAAGATCGCAGTATGATTGGTTGCAGAAGCGTTAGTTAGTTCATATTTCTGTTTCCTGACAGTGGATTTTAAAAATGGCGGGAAAGAGAAAGAATGGCGTGATGGGATTCTCCTGTGATGAACCCACCGATCCATCCCGACCACACATCCTTAACTTCAGTACGTAACTTAGCTTGACGTAGCTGAAACCATCATCTCTTCCTAACAAACTATTTGTCGAGCCTCAAACTAACCAAACCGCCGGTTCACCACGTTAACGTCACCGACGTGAGCATCTCATCGTGTTGTCAGACATACCTATCGCAGCGTGAATGCATGTAAATAAAATGATTTTCAGGAAGTCTCTTGCGACGTGTTCATAACCCGATGATGATGAAAATACGATTCATCTTTCAGCACTTCTACAGGCGGCGTTTCTTTTATTTTGTCCACCCCATTTCTATCAGCGGGTGTCAACGCCTACAGACGCATCAACACCGCAAACATTATGACGGAGACTCAAGTCGTTTTATTTGACCTCATCTGTTTATGTTCGTTGCGAGATGATGCATGAAATTGGTCCAATAAATTATTGACTATTTATCGTTATCTGTGAAATTATAGCTGATGAATAGAGCCGATAAAACGACGTCAAACACGATTGTAATTTACAATCTGTTCCACAAGTGTTCAGTTAGGTGGGAAAAACACAACAAATCTTATTGGAGCAGTGGAATGTGATATCATCCATCTTTGTTCGCTACATCTGAGCCTTTCTGAGCCTCAGCTGTGCAGAAACGACATCGTTACTGATGTAGCACCTTCTGCTACTTGTGAAAACTCATGAAAGCAATATGACAGTAAAACAGCTCAAAGCATATCAGTGGAGAACGTAACACATGAATGTACGACACGTTGAAACAGCAGCTCAGCTGCTCGAGAGCGTCCGTCGCTCATCTTTCCGCTCGTTCGTCCAAACGACACGTTTTGTTTCTTCACGGTGGCAGGTGGGAAAAAAAGGCATGCTGCACATTTTCCAAACACCTGGACATAATCCTCGCTTCACACACTCATGTCTACAATGCCCTCGTCTGTGATCACACTCCGGAGCCCTGCAGCCATGTCCTGCATCTTCACCTGCTCCGAGTCACAGGGGCCCCGCCAGGAGGACTCGGTCCCCGTGGAGGTTTGTGCGCTGTTGGGCTGTCGCAGGCCAGAGCTCCCCCCGGTGGAGTAAACCCCTGAGTCTCCGCTGCCGCTGCTGTCCTGCCGGCTGTGTCGGCCACTGGGAACATTCAGAGGAAGGAACATTTATTCATTCGCTTTCTGACAAAAAATAGATCCTACACATTATTTCTGAATTTCTTTTTAAATCCACTTTGTAAACAGGAACCGAACAACATGCGCTGATGTAGCGTCGGAGAAGAACTCTACCTGCTGTCTGGCTCCAGGCCTGAGGGGAGCGCTGGCAGGGCCTCGGGGGGCGAGTAGTGGATCTCCAGGACCGGCTCCGGACAGATGATCACCTTATCACACAGGAGCTCCGATTCTGAATCCGGGGTGAGGAGGCGAGGAACGTCAGAGCCGGGAGAGTGACAGAGATACTGGAGGGAGGAGGAGGAGGAAGAGGACAGAGACTGAGATGAGACACTCTGCTGGAATTTATTAACTGTAGTGAGATTAAATTTAATATTCTCAATTTGCTCAAATGCAAACAAACAGAGAGGATTAAGGTTGGGTTTCATTTGAATTTTATTATGTTTCTGCTTATTGATTCCAATATGTTAAAACAGTCACTACCAATAGCAAGCGTCCATCACAGAAGTTGTTGTGGGACACGGCTGCGACATTTCTTCCATTTTTTAATGAACTGCACCGAGCTCTTTGTTACTAAGAGAGTTTCTCTAATATTATATTATACTATAGCCTCAAACTGCAGGTTCTTTATGGAGACTTTGGAAAACGAATCCATAATGTTAAATCCAATGCTGAACATGTGATCTAATCATTTATCCATTTTCTGTTTAAAAGTACTGTTAGCATGACCGTTAGCTGTCTGGCAATCCCAGGATTCCTTTGTGCGAGTCAGTCGACCAATCAGAAGCAGTGGTGGTTTCTGATCACGTTTAGGAACCGATAAGCAGAACTGAAATTCAAATTTTTTTACTTCAAATTACTACTACTTTATATTTGGTTCAAACTTGGATACTTATAGTTTGTACTTACAAGCCTTCCTGTGCTGCATTTAGGTGAACCAGGTTATTAAAGTAACACATAAACCGTCTGCTATGAGTTCATACCTCCTTCAAGTGTGAAGGCAGCTGGCTGGAGGGGAAAAACGTGGCCTTGGCGGTCCTGTAGGTCCTATAGAAGCCGTAGATCACGAGCAGCACGATGATGAAGAAGATCACCAGAGAGCCCAGGAAGTACAAAAAGATCAGCCACCACGCAGTCGCACCTGTTCAGGAGCACACAACCAGATTAGAGCTGCCACCAACTTATTTTCATCACCCATTATTTTCACAATTAACCGTTCAGTCTCCAAAATGTAAAAGAAAATTGTGAGAAAGTTGTTTTTCCCAGAGATCAAAGCGACGTCTTCAAGTTGCTTCTCTTGTAACAGTCCAAAACCCAAAGACTCTCATTTACTCTCAGAAATGATGAAGAAAAGCAGCAAATCTTTACATTAAGGAAGCTGTTTGACTGAAACCATTCATCCAATATCAAAACAGAAGGCAACTAATTTTCTTTTGATCGACTAATTGATTAATTGACCAATTGTGGCAGCTCTTGGCCAAAAGTCAGGTGACCAGCGTTGCCAGGTTGGGCAGTTTTCCGCTCCAGTTGGCCTACTTTTGATGGCATTGGGCAGGTAAAAATAGCGTTGGGCTGGTCGATGAAATTTGGGCTTAAAATACTGTGAAAACAATCTTATCGAACAAGCTCTCATTTTATCAGTTTTTGTGTCACTCACTCACATTATTGACTGATTTAGTTTGAGGGATATTTATTTGACCCGAGTTGAATTCAATCGTCGTTCGGGATAAGGGGAGTGATGACCGCAGCGTGCGTTGATAACATTTTATCTTCGGTTATTTGATGCAGATATGAATTGATTGTTCAAGTTATGACCGGTCTGTAAACTGTCAACCTACACTCCATATCACACCCCAGCCAAAGCTGATCAATAAGACTGAAGACCACTTTATGTTCCCATAGATTCACGAGGGAGGGGTTACCTTTGTTCAGTCAAACTGTAACGTGCGTTACCTTCGGTCTGCATGCAGAGCGGTGAGGTGAAGCTGCTGCTCTTGTTGTAGAAGTCAGAGCGAGACTGGAGTATCACACAGTACCAAGTCCAGGCCTTCAGGTCCGGCAAAGTCACCAGGTTGGTCCTGCTGCTCAGCATCTGGGCTCCTGAGGTCTGGAAGGATGTTGAAGGTTGACTTCATTAATGCTAATCAAATTAAATAAACGTTCACTGTACCAAACGGATGGAAAGTTCATGTGTAGGAAGTTCATGTTTACAGTACTTATTTGGACAATTCTACTTTTCAGCATCACCTTTTTTGTACCTCGTGTTTTCATGTATTATTGGCTATCAATTTCATTATCGGCCGATAACCGATAACATTAAATTTCCCAATGATCGAGCCAATAAATATTATGCATCCCTAGTTTTTCTACTCTGAATCTAATTTTATCATTTCAAGTAGTATTTAAATTTCTTTTTTATGTATAATGCATATATTTATTAGAGGCCGATATAATAACAGTGTGTAGCAGGAAAAAGCCAATTAATCGGTCATAATCACCCCCGTGAATAAAGTATGAATAAATTAACAATCTTCAACTTTAGAAAACTGTTGAACCGAACATCTAAGTTAAAGTTAGAAATGTTTTGATAAATAATAAATCTGGATTAGTCAAACATCAAACGTATAATATGTAAATTTAGAAATGAAACTCAAAGTAATTAATAAATAAATCTGCAACTGATAGAAGTAATCATTCAAAAAAATCTAGTTAATTTTTTTTAGCTTTTATTTTTCTCTAAAAAAAGAGCCGACTTCTGCCGATACCGATCGGTGCTGATTAATCTGTCTACCTCTAACATTTCTCTTTATAAAATGCTCAGTAGAATTATGATAAATGTTCACATGATTGTAGAAGGTAACAAAAATAAACTACATGCTGTGCTGACCCTTTGGAACAACAACTCATATTCTAAGTATTAATCTCTCTGCAACACATGGTTTGACACTTACTTCCCAAGCTGTTTAGAATTACTAAGGCTGTGACGATTCCTCCAGTAACTTTTCGTCGATGCTTTGATGAACTCACCTCCTCAGCATCACCACGATCGTCAAAGAAACTTAAATTCCCATTAAGTTCTATTTCTCTGCCCTTCCACGTGCCTACATGGAAAGGCTAAGCAACAGATACCCTTGAAATGACATTAAGTCAGACAGCATAAAAAGGAGGAGGGTTGCAGAGGAAGCAGGAAAAGGCAGGTCGAAGCAGCTTAAAAAGCCCCCCTGTGAGAGATTTGCCAACTGGATGCATAGAATGGAATCAGCTGATCCATCAGCTGATGTGGGCTGGCTTTGAGATCAGCTGATTCAACTCCAATCTGCTCAGTTTATGTTCCAAATGTGTTCATTTGAATCATTTTCATCTGGATGTTATTTAACTATTAATCATATAAAAGTGGATGTTACAATATTTTCTGCAGCCTTAATAATTACTGCTTTGTTTATTATCTTTGTGTTGTGGCCTTCGTCCAAATCATCTCATCATCTCTGCGTCAGGTTGTTCTGTAGGAACCTTCATCTTCCTCGTCAAAACAGTCCTTTTTTATAAAAGCAGCTGGCAGGAAATCATGTTGTCTTTCTCGCGTGAGATTCAGTCGCCTTGTAGCACAGACAGGAAACACTTTTGCTCGCCGTTAAGTCAAAACCAACAAAGAACAGAAACACAGACACCAGGTGCTCTGCCAACAGTGAGCGTAAGACATAGTCATGTGATCCAGCCTCAGAGTTTTCACCAGGTGTCTTCATGGACAGAAAAGAAAAAGGGAAGTGTGAAGAGGAGGGACTATTTTCTCAAACACGTCTGTGAGAATGGCTTCAGCCCTACCTGCAAGTCTGCAGGGCCTTCCCAGTAGATGATGTGGTAGTACAGCTCGGGAAGGATCTCCCTCATGGAGCCGTTGGTGCTGGTCAGGGGGTCGGAGATGATGACGTCCAGGACACTTCCGGCGTGAGAAAGAACCACTCTGCTCGGAGGGCCCACGGCAGCTGGCAGGAAGAGGAGACAGATATGAGATCGGGAGACGAGAAGCGGCTCTTTGATTCCTGTCCTTCTTTAACGCACGAATATCTGATTTATTAGTCACGAAATTCATTTGTGTTAATCGATTACTCGTCATTTGTTGGATCTAGCTTTTTCCTTTTCTTACATGACAGTTAACTAAAGAACTTTTACAGTGTTGGTCAGACATGATACGACGTTTGAAAACATCAGCGGGGAACTGGGAGGTTGTGATGCGGATTTTTTGCTATTTTATTGACAAAAAGATTGAAAAGCAAAAAAACAACAAAGAATTTGCAACTGCAGATGTTTACTTCTGTGGTTTTGATAGTTAAGACTTGCACTTCAACACAAACAGAGATTATCTTTCCTGCTCTCAGCTCCATCTACATCACTTTGTGGTTGCTGCATGCTGTTGTTCAGCTGCTGTCTTGTTTTTCGATGGTTTGCGGTGCACCATCACAGATCATGCGCTGCCATCGGCCTGCGTATAACATCTTTCCTGTAAGTATGAACGTTTGCCCTCCCTCCACTCATCTTCATCCCTCTCTCTCTCACCGTCTTTATCGGGCCAAAATTCCCTCTGCACCCAGTCGGAGTGACGCCTGTTCATGTTGGCTCGTACATGGAGCACGTAGAGGCCCAGGTGGTGCAGGTTGAACTTAGTGAAGTCACATGACCTGCGTGATGTATTCTCACACACCATGGTCCAGTCAACATTCCTCTTCTTGAGCTTCAGCTTGAACTTCCTGAGGAGGAGGAGGAAAAACATGTAAAGCACAAGTGAACATCTCCAATTTTGTACAGATTTTGCAACATTGCACAAGAGAAAGACATCAGTTTATCACATCTGAACAAGCTTTGGTATTTTATATCCCAGTGAAGATAAAATGTAGTCCACCCTGCAGTTCGCCAGTACTTCATTTTGTTCCGCTCAGCTCCCCAAGAATGAGAAACTGCTGGCTTATGATATGTTGTCCCATCATCAGTGCATGACACTAACTCGACATCTTCCCCGGAGTCCTTGTGCTTTCCGCAGGTTCCCATGGATCATGGTTGGATCTACTGGTCCTGCTGGACTATTACTATTATTACATAGTTATTACTATTATCATTACTATTATCATTATTAATAATAGTAATAATATGATTTCCTTTAAAATATGTCTCTGAAAACATTTTGAGGAGAGAAATAGGAAATGAACAGGCTCGTGGTTCGTATTTGATCAGTACTCCCTCGTTTGACGGTCTTGGTGAGGAGAGCTCTTTTTTTTTTCTAGGATTGTGAGGAAATCATCCAATAATCACTCCAGCCCCCGAGCGAAGTGCCATCTCTACAGTCAATATCTCCAAAACTGAGCAACTCGCACCAAAACCATCTAGATGATGAATAGAACTACAGGGAAGAGGAGAAATATGTAGTTTTGATTTTGGCGTGAGTTGTCCCTTTACAATGTTTTGAAATCTTTGAAATTCTCATTCTAAAATTCTTATTTGTAAGAAGCATGAATATCTGTACCAGATTTCAACTGACCGCCCGCCTCTGAGCCACAAACCTCTCCGGGGTGGAGATAAATCCCCCCGTTGTTACAACTTATGATCTTGGTCATGATAAGTTTAATGTTTCTCCAGGATGAGTGCTGAAGCTCCAGAACATGTTTAAGTGGAGCTTTACAGGTAAACCCCAGACTGCCGCTCAGCCTCGCTGCTACGATGTGTGACTGAGACTTACGCCACATATTCTGCGGTGAAGGTGACGTTCAGACTCGGTGCAGCGCTCTGGTCCCAGTCCCACGTCAGTGTGTAGTTGGTGTTCAAAGCCACCACGGTGACGTTCTGCGGCGCCGCCAGCTCCGCTCCCACTGAAACAAACACATGACGACACAGTCTGCAGATTTTACAACAGCTTTTCATAATACAAGACATAATATTTTATTTCTTTCATTTTCTTATTGATTAATCTGGTGATTATTACCGAATCCTAATATACTCAATTTATTGTCATACATGATGAAGAGAAGCATCAGATTCTCACATTTGAGAAGCTGAACCAGAAAATATTTGATTCAAAAACCTGAAATTTGATTACTTAATCAATAAATTAATTCAGCTCTACATAAATATAACAAGTGTATCCTTTTTTTTTTTAAATTTAATAACCCAGTATTTTGGTTTTCCTACACTGAAGAGAAAAATTAATGTAAACGCTTCATTAATTAATTGATTAATTTAGTGAATTTAATATTAATCAACTATTTAACCTTGACTGAGAGAATCATTAGCATGTGAACAGGTTATTGTGTTAAAATATGAGGCTGTTATTAATCTATATTTTTCTACCAGAACCAACGTGTTTGTCCGTCTCTCCCCGTCCACCTGAAGCCCACCGGTTCTGTCTGAAGACAGAAATCTCTAAAAGTCTCAAACATACAGTTTCCTTTTGACAAGACGCTGGCGTTTAGCAAACGGTACTCTGACGTGATAATTGGTCTTCCCCTATAAAGTGGTTATAAGCAGATATAAGGCCATTTAAAGTGCATTAATGTACAGTCTCATATGAAGTCATGAATTAATAAACATATTGGATTACAACTACACTATAAACGAGCCATTAAATGTTTACATACTGCTTATAAATGATAAATGTCTATTTTGATTGATAAAAAATATAAATGGTGTACTTTAACTGCTTCTTTGTAAACAAAGGTTACATATTCATGAGCATCACCTGGTTTTATTTGTTTGTTTTTCAAAAACAATTTGGAAACAATATTTTTTTTTTTTAATTTGGTGTGTGAGAGGAAACAAATATACAAACAACACATAATCAATCCCATAAATATTAAGAGAACCAAAAGAAGAAGATAGAAAGGAGGTGAAGTTCTGTCTTGTGTAATTACTGATGGGCGAAGAGGAACTACAGTGGAAAGTCAAGCTAAATCTAACGAAACAATGTGGCCTCAAGAAAGAGGAACGAATCAAAGAAAAGAAAAAAATCACTGTGAACTAATTTTGGCTCTTTAGCAGCATTTCGTAATCTGCACAGGGACACATCAGTCAGCAGCACCTGTTGCTTCAAAACAACAGGAAAACTGTGTGAAAATAGATGAAAGTTGTTTCGATGTCCCGCAGTTGAGCTGGCACTCAGAGCACAAAAACCGGAAACGTTTACAGGAGCGTTACAGGTGGAGTGTCTCAGTTTGGAGCTTCCTGTGTGGGTTGACCTCCGTATCTCAGCTTGCCAGCCCTCCTGTGGACGCTCAGTCCTTTACTTCCGCAGTTTGTTCATTCTGTCCACATTCTGTCTCAGCCACTGAACAATTTACATCTCACACACATTTCATTCCACGCTAAATCAAATCCCAACTGTTTCACTCTCAGGGTTTACATGACTCAGACACAAGAACTGAAACAGACTCCAAATAAATATCTCAAAACATGTTTGTTGTGATCGGCTGTGAAGGCAGAAATGCCTCGAAAACAAAGCTAAATGAAACCGTTCTGAATATTTGAGGCCTACAAAAGAGGGCAAGATGCTGCTGATTCATGACTACAACTGTGTGAACAAAGACAGAAATATGACACATGGTTCTGTTTTATCATCGCTGCAACGAAGACCCTTCTCTACGCCGCCTCTTTTAATTGTGTTCTGCGTGGCGAGTCTAGTCGAGCAGCGCTTTTTAAACAATGGAATAACATGACAATAACAATCATTTACCATCCCTGTTATGTGGAGGATGATCTCGTCATCTGCTCGGAGGGTAAGTAGCTCCTGAACCTCGCGTTCAGCTCAGGCCATTGTTAGACTGGATTTGTAGAGATCAACAGATCATTGGTTTAATGTTCTGACGACTGTCATTTCCGTTTTCGGATTCTTCTTTAAAAAGATACGAGGGCCGTAGTACAGAAACTTCCTAACTTACTTATCTTAACTTGAGACAGGAAACATGTATTACACAAGCATCCTAACTTCCCAACATCTTAAATAAACCCTCCTAACTTTATGATGACTGTTCAGCTGTTTACTTTCCCTCCAGGTCGTGTCAGCTGACTTCAATCCGTATGGCTGCTATTTTATTGCTTTTTTAACACGAACGAAATGTCAACAGGCTGAATTTATCCACCGACAGGCTTCTGGCAGACCATGACGATGTGTTTGGGTTTGTTAGTCAATACAGGCTGGTTAAATGTTGTAATAACTTCTTCACATCTTGTTCAGCCCTACATTTTTTAGAGACACACCACACAAAGGTAGACCAACATGAAGATGAACCCTGAATGTTCTCCTGCTCTGCAGATACAGATTCCACGGCACGAGTTTCACTGAACCTCACGCTGTTCAGGTGTGGCAAACTGCATGAATGAGTCACACGGTGAAACCCAGTCAAACTGAAAATGAAACCAAGAGACTGCTGAAGATCAGTCAGGTGATGACAGGAAAGTTTAACAGCTGCATTTCATGACATTTATTGAATCTGGTAATGTCACTACAGCAGCACAAACTTTAATCACACTTTGACCACCCTCGACTCCGATTCCTCATTTCCAGCACGTTATTTGCTGACAGACAGAAAAATCCCACATTTGTGTAGCTCGTTGATCTCTCTCACTCACACACACACACACACACACACACACACACACACACACACACACACACACACACACACACACAC
>JBBPCS010002710.1:0-13172 GCA_037974645.1 Hollardia meadi
TTGTTACCGACATCTGGTGAAAATTTCATGTCAATAGCACCTTTAGAAATATATTTACTGAGAAAAATGGTAACGTGCTCAATACTTATTTTACCCGCTGTATATATCCTATGTTGTGTTATAATATATTGTATATATTTATAATTATGATATATAATGATAGTAATATTATATTATTATCATATTTATTCATTTCTATATTTACTTTTTATCTATTTTATTATATTTTATTATCTTTCTTTTCTTTCAATAATATAATCACTGTAACATTAACACTTGACATTTTCCTTCTCCCCGCCACACATGCCATACCCCAATCTCCACAAGATAAACACGGACATCTCTGCCTCTCAAACAAACATCCAAGCATGCACATGCGCACGCACACCCACCCTACTTAAGCCAACCTAATTTCTACCCCGACTCTGTTAATATCAACCGCTTTATGTTATCATGTCATGTTTATGCTGATCGTATGTCTGTCGTACTGTTTGTCTATGTCACATTTTTGTTGTTTTCACGCTATTTCACGAATAAAAAAAACTAAATGGACACATGTGGAGAATAAGAAGCAGACCTATCATTGATGGGTAATTGTTTTACATATGGTGTACATGACTGACCCACTAAGTTACCAATTGATTTTTGTTTTGTTTTGTTTCAGGCAACGTGAACAAGGAAAACAAATTTCCAGGAAGAACAGAGACACACTACGCAAAGAAATTGAAAAACTAAAGAAATTGCTAGAGAAAGAAAGAAAACACAATGACATACTGAAAAAGATATAAGCGCTTCAATAAGAGCGAATCTCCTCATTCAAAAGTAAATGAGTAAGCTCCAAAATCAGAAAAACACTACTCTATCATGAAGCCTTGATTAAAGATATAAAGAATAAGTACTGTAAAGCAAGAAAAGAAAAAGAAAAACAACTAATAGCGAAGGTAACAGTGGGGAGGATTGTGAAGAAATACAGGCTACAAGGATTTGCCGAGAAGGCCCTCGGGTTCTCAAAGAAGCATCCCAGTGTTCAGAGTGAAAAGCTCTGTACCACCAACAGACATCCCACAAACGGGGTTCACTGCTCCTTTCAAGTCCAAGGTCAAAACCGTCTTCACCTGAGATGACGTTAGTCGGATAACGACAGGACGAAAACAAACAATAACCAGGAACAAGGTGAAGAAGCAGAAAAGGTTTCTGGTTGACACAATGAAAAATCTTCACAAGAAATTTCTTGCTGAGAACACAAATAGCATTTCATACTCCCTTTTCTGCAAGCTTAGGCCATTTTGGGTTGTACATCCCACTCTCTCTGACCGCAACACCTGTCTGTGCAAGATGCATGAAAATCTCAGATTTGTCATTGAGAAGTTGCATCATTTGAGGCTCATAGATACCTCAAATCTCAAGAGATTGACCGCAATTATAACATGTGACATCTCCAGCAAAATGTGCATGTATGATGAGTGTGCAGAATGCAAAGACAAGACTGTTCCACTCTCCAGTTTTGATGGCTTGGCAAAGGTTACATTCACTCAGTGGGCCACAGCAGAGAAAGAAAGGGAAGATGCGAGGGAAGGTCCTACCACTGTCAAGATCACAGTGAAGAAAACAATGGAGGACACACAAGACAATCTTGTGGAGTTATTCCACACTCTTCTGCATAAATTCAAAAGGCATGCATTCAACATAAATCAACAGTACTCTTACTGCAGAGAGCTAAGAAAAAACCTGTCAAAAGAGGAGGCAGTGATTCACATTGACTTCTCTGAAAACTACACATGCAAATACAGCTCAGAGATTCAAGCAGTCCACTTTGGCTCCTCGCATGAACAAGCTACTCTGCACACTAGTGTTTTGTACATAGGTGGTGAAAAAGAGCCCATTTGCTTTAGCACAGTGTCTCCCTCCAAACACAAAAGCCCCCCAGCTATATGGGAACACATGAATCCGGTGCTGGATTATCTGCAAGCCACATATCCACAGGTGTCTGTTCTGCACTTTCTGAGTGATGGACCATGTAGGCCTACACAATACAAACAGAAAGAGAATTTCTTTCTTTTCAGCACAGAGCGTGCAAGACGAGGTCTGACAGGTGGCACATGGAACTTTTTCGAAGCCAGTCATGGCAAGGGGGCCCCTGACGGTGTTGGGGGGACCTTGAAAAGAACAGCGGACAAGCTGGTGACCAACGGCCACGACATACGAGATGCCCATGAGCTATATAAGGCCCTCATAGAAACATCTACAACTGTTAAGTTGTTTTATGTTGCAAGCGAAGCAGTGGAGCAGGCAATGGAAAGGATGCCAGGCCAGATTCCCCCAGTGCCATCCACAACGAAAACCCACCAAGTGGCCACATTCACTCCAGGAGAGATCCTTTACCGGGAAGTCAGTTGCATGTGCTCCACAGTGCTTCACCACACAGCACTTCACTTTTAACAAGTCAGTTCAAAAGGTGCCGACAAAAGCAACTGCTTGGGAAAGTGGAGATCTCACTGGGAAGTGGTGTGTGCTTAAATATGATAATGACCTTTATCCAGAGATCACCCTAAATACAGATGAAGCACATGCCCTAGTAAAATGTCTGCACCGTGCTGGTGCCAACAGGTTCTTCTGGCCCGCAAGAGACGACATCCTGTGGTACCTCTTTGATGACATGCTTGAAATCATTCAAGCACCACAGCCTGTGACATTCCGTCACATGGAAATCCAGAGGGATGTATGGAAGCGACTCTCCCAGTCAATGCTCTTGAAGCTTTTGAAGATGTCAGAATCCCACTCTTTTTAGGAAATAATTTTCCAGGACATTCTCAATCACACTGTCAGAATGTGTAAAGTTTAAGTTTCTTTTTTGCCTATTGGAACCGTTGTTCATGTTTCATAATTATTTTTGATCGTTAAGACTACCTCAATGAGAATGAAATGCTCTTTCAATCCAATTTTTTAATGTTGCATATATGAATTATTTGAACTGTTGTTCATGTTTCAATATTGGTTGTTACGAGAACCTTAATGAGAAAGATATGTTATTTTTTTTAATGTTGCATATTTGAATTACTGATGTTGTTTTTGTTTACATTTTGAATGGTCAGTATTTGTGAAGTTTAATACAAGCACATATATTTGTACTTTTTTCTAGCATGCATATTAAAGCCTAATTTTGATATACCGTATATTTTGGATCTTGCATCATTAAGACATGCCTACATTTATATCCAGAATTAACAAAAGTTTCTAATGTTAAATGAAGGCTTAAACCAACAGATCATATAGAGAGACAGTTTGTCCATACTACCCTGTCACAGTGAACCACCTCGTCACATCAGCTACCACCCCATCACAGAGTCATTTTGTTAAAAAAAAATGATGGAAAGGGAGTGAAATGCTCCATAAAATAATGCTGAATAACATTCTTGTTTTGTGGACAAAATAAATGTAACTTTTATTTGAAATTTTGAAGTGAATTAGAATTTTTTTGTACAAACAATGAGGCCACTGACATGTCGAATTCACATTTCAAGATTAAGAAACTAAAAATAAAAAAATGGATTAAACTACATAGTTTTTATTAATGGTTTCCAAAAGAGGCCATTTTACTAGTGGGAAAACATTAGATTTTTTATATTTATTTCATGCTTTACTACTCAAATGGTGTAGGCTAAATACTGTCCGTGACGGGGTGGTACAAGAATGGCTCTCCTGTCTGAACAAAAAGGATAATATTAATAAGGATTTTATGCCCGAGGTGGGAAAATATGTTTTTTGGGGGGGATCAACACATCTTTCGTGTTGTGGGTTAACAAAAAAAGTTTGCTCTTGATGAACATTTTGAAATGGCACCCGTTTCATAGAATGAGTAGACCAACATTATGAAGTAACCAATGCCAGATCCACGAAACCTTGGTCAATGGCCAGCTAGCTTGGTAACCTTAGGCTTGCTTGCTCGCTAACATATCCCGTGTAAAATGCTATCTGAGTGAGTGGATATCTTGGTTGTATAGTTGTAGTTGTATAGCCAAATTACTTCACCAGTTAACCACATCTGATACCAACCTTTATATTATGTCAAAGTGTTGATTAGCCTGCAAGAAATTATGTACTGGTGATGGTACAAAGCAGAGGTGGAATGATTTGGTTCTACAAGCCAGTAGTTATGCAAGGCAGGGGCAGTTAGCCAGCTGGATTAGCATGGATCCGGCGTTGGTTGCTTCGTAACGTTCAATTCAGATTTATTGTCACTATACCGACCGGGCACACAGCTTACTCACCAGTCTCTCAGTCGCGGTACGTGACCCACGACTCGAATACATGATAATACACAATATTACAACATAACGGTGCAGGGAAACAACACAGTGGCAGACCAGTCTCCTGTAGGCTACGTCGCGTCTGTTTTCCCCGATGGCCAGAATGCTCGCTCATGAGTGTGAGCACGTGCACGGTCGGTCTGCGAGTGTATTTGCTCGGGTGCAACCTAAAATCTCATCGCTAGATGGTGCTAAAAATACACCTTTAAGACACCATATCTTGTTTGTTTAATCTGTACAAAAACTAGTCGTTATGTTAAGATAAGCTAACTGTCCAACCTTTTAATGTAGAGACACAAGAATGAGAGTGATGTGAATCTCTAACATTCAGAAAGCGTAAAAATGTCCAAAATGTTAAACTAGATTTCTTTAACATCCGCAAACTGACAAATGATTTCGGGCTAACTTTTCTAGCTCACAACTGGATATGCAATCCATATGTTAACTTAACTAGTTAACTAAATGCTAGTTTAGTGGCGTTCTACTCAGGAAGACCAATGTGACCTGCTGTGTGATTTGAACCTCCTAACCTCCAGTAATCTTTACCATCATTTCTAATTAAGTAGCTTTAAGATTGAAAAATTAATTTCATGGTGCTTTAATTTCATTGTGCATTGTAGAAATATGCATAATTGTGCATCATTTTATACACAGTTCCTCCCAAATTCTGCCTGGCAATGGTACTATCTTTGGAAACTTGAGAATCTCTGCTAAATTAAAAGGTCTGTGGGTTTAGCTTCACATAGCTTTGCTTCTATTGACTCTGTGTACAGTGGGACTGAAGAGGTTTTTAAAAAAATGCGGTTGCAGTGTGGCGGAGAGGAGGAATGAAGTAGGGTTAACATTTCAAGTTGAGCGAGGTTAAGTTCAATAAATGCAACACTGGCTCATGTGTTCACATGTTGGCAATGTGACCAATGTGTTGCATTTCATAAGTAAGTCCTATATCAGTCAGCCAACAACTCACATTAAGTGTAGAGGTACTCTTCAAAATGTGGGTCAAGAAAACATTCCTCTCTCGTGTGTGTGTGTGTGTGTGTGTGTGTGTGTGTGTGTGTGTGTGTGTGTGTGTGTGTGTGTGTGTGTGTGTGTGTGATAAACAATGCAGAATAAACAAATGTGAGAAGCCAAGAAAAGATTGTTAAAGAGAACAAACTAAAATGACCGCCTGTATGCCTCCGCGCACCAGTCAGGTTGCAGTTTCCATCCATGTCTGTCCAGACTCATATAATATATGTAGTGATTCATAGAGAGCATTGTCACATGGTGCAACAACTATCACCTGAAGCTCAATATCAACAAAATTAAAGAGCTTGTGGTGGACTACAAAGCTTCAAATATGGATGTTGCTGCAAAGAAGCTATAAATTCTGAAACATGGATTCTTCACACACATGTTCAACCTGGCAGCACATAAGATCTAAACAATCAGCACAGTTTGTGTGAAATTTTGTTATAATTAGCAGAATTCTTAAGTTATGACTAAAAATTAGTTTACTAGGTCACAGTGACCTTGACCTTTGACCTCTGACCACCAAATTCTAATGCACATTCATAAATGTGTCCAAAATCCAAAATGTTTGAGCTGCACACTCACTTAAAACAATGCACAGGCCTTTACTGTGCAGCTGAGTGACAGAGATATATAGAAAGGGAAAGTTGGACAGGCAGGAAGACAAGTTTATGCAAGAAATTCAAATGTAGGTCACTCAGTCAGAGTTAGAAACTTCCAAAGACACAGGAAAGGACACAAAACACATTAGAGAAAGAGAAATGAAGGGGAAGATGCAATAATGCATGTAGGAAAGAGAAGTGTCTTCTTCCCTTCCTGGCTCCCTCTTTATTTGTTGCTCTTCACTATAATTAAACAGCAGATTAAGTCTAGCTCATTGCTTTTGTATAAGGACTCTTAGAGGTTGGAAGGCCTACTTATGCCAATCCCAGTGTCTCTAAATATAGATGCTTCAATGAGACCAGCATATTGCATACTGTAAATAACCATCATCAAAACCTCTAGTTGGTGTCTATGATCTATCCTGTTTATGCAAATGAGAACTCACCATGGGCAATAGTCATTCAAGTGTGCTGGTCAGTCTTCATATATTGATACATTGTTGATTAATCACTCACACACAAAGTTATAAATTGAGGCTTTCACTCAAATGTCCTTTATGTGTTAAGCATTACAGTGATGAACACCAAAAAGTTATTCCTTCTCAATTTTAAGAGTTCTTTAAACACTGAAAATGTGACCTCATAATAATTAACCTCATTCATAGACCATTAGCCACATGAAGCACGGCTGGATGTCGTTATGATCGGTTCACTGCTATTGGATGGGTTCTTGTAGAACCAATAATGTTCCACTAAGAATGAACTGTAATAACATTTCTTTAAAAAACAGCAGCAAACTAATGAGCCTCAGCTGTACTTTGTGTGTTAATAAGCCAATGCTAGCATGCTAAGACGCTATCCTTAGATTGTGTGACTACGGTTAATACTAGACCTGCTAAACAGCAAGTTAGCGTTGTCATTGTGAGCATGTTAGCATACTGGTGTTAGCATTTAGATCAAAGCATTGCTGTGTACAGATGAGCACAGAGCTGTTAGCATGGCTGCTCCTTTTCGTCTTGTTCGAATCATAAGTTTGTGAGTGGCTAGTTTGTCACCCAATAACTGGCTTCATTTTTGCCTGAAATTTGCTTTGACCTCAAAGGAATGAATACACAACTGTTAAACTCTTTTAAAATTCAAAATATCATTATGCAGAATATTCAATATATTTAAATATTAAGAATCAACGCACAAATCACATTAGGGCTGCGTTCCAAATCGCTTACTTTTTCTTTTTTCTTTTACAGCTGCTCTTACAAAGTACATACTGTTGCATGCAGTACAACAGTACTACTTCATCCTAACATTGTGCCTTGACCCTCCACAGTCTGTATATAGTGCGTATTTTAATGTAATAATTATACACATGAGTCACAAAAAATGTGGTACTTATTTAAATGTGCTGTCTTCTGTTATTACAGCTTCTGTTATCTGTCAATGAGCTGTCACTGAAGTAGCTTCCACTGCGCTGAGGATTGTGGGTCACAACAGCCAGAAAAACATGCTGGTTATACTGCAAAATGCAACCAGATGCAGTGTGACATCCTCATATCTGTCTGCATTGCAAGGTGCTTAAGGTTATTTTTATGTGCGGTTTTAAAAAGCTTAAATTAAAACAAATCAAAGAAGAAATAAAGTGAGATACAACACACATTGTAATATATATATATTATGCATGCATTTACTGTGTCATAATCAAATGAAAGAACTGAATGTTACATGCAACTAAATACAAAACACTGTCATTGGTTGTTATGAGGTGCAGTTAAACAATGTTGCTTTTTAAACTGTGCCAAAAAAGGAAACAATCAAATCAGCAAACTGTCCAATCACAGGTTGGAGGCTAAACAAGGAGCGGAGCTTATCATCACTGACATACTGACACTGATAGCAGCCTTGACATGAAATACAAATAACAATGTATACTGCATTTCATACTATTATATTGAATAGTTTCAATCTAAGCATTTTAAATATTCCATAATATCAAACAAGGTATGTATGAAACGTCTGTACCCCACCCCACCCCACCCACAACCCACCACCAACTGTAAGCTACCTGCCCAGTACCAAATGGCACATAGACAAAGTTGCCAGTTAGCTGGTTGACAGAGTAGAGCTTGGCTTAAGAGAGGGAATCCTTAGTAGTTGGTGAAGACCTAAACAGAGCTAGGCGAGCTGCAGAAGCCACAAACATGACTCCATGTATGCCAACCTTGCTCTTTGTCAGCTCAATGTGTTAAATGTTAACTAAGTCTGTGAGGTGATTATATGCCAGCATGTTTTCACTGCTCCTAAGAGCCCAAAAATAGAGGTTGACATCATTTTTTGCCACATATTACCACAGTATTAACAAGTACTGTGGATTATTGATACTGTATTACCTGGTAAAACTGAGCAACTTTCACTTAACAGTTCTGCTTTCCTGATGCTACAAAACCCACAAAGTTGTTTGCCTGCGTGGGAGAATTAAGCCTATTTGGTGGCTACTCTATGTTTTATAGGCTTCGTGTCACTCTTCTGGACAAAAGTGTGTCTGATACAAATACTACATTGATTTCAACACAGGATTCTCAGAACTGTAATTACTTGTAACAATAACACAGTTTGTTTTTTCAAAGCAGGATTATCTTTCTTTTTGTTGCAAGTCTGTCTTCAAAAAGCTTCTCTTACAGATCGTAGAAACCTAGGTGGACATTAATACCCTCACCTCTCCTTGTCTCCTCACCTCTGCACTTCTGATTCCTGCCAAGTTGGTTGGTTATATAAACTGTAAATGAGAAGGTCAGTACCCAGCAGTCATTGCTATGGATACTTGGCATGGACACACACACATTGTACATCTTGGCTGGTCCAGGAACCACTTGTGTGTGTATGTGTGTGTGATAGTGCATGTATCAGAAGTAGGGCAGCAGCGGCGTTACCTAACTCACCCAGAAAAGACATCTGGGGAGCAGTCCTCTCACTGATTACAACTTACGCACACTGACAAAGGCTATCAATCATACACACAAAGCCATTTGTGTTGTACATGCACTGGTGCACACAAAAACATCTGGCTCAACCTCTGGACACACACAAAGTCACAATGGACACGACACAGAAGTGCAAACACATGTAGATGCAAAGACTGGAGGTGTTCAAGACACTGTGGTGACGGGGGATTTTTCCATCCATCAATCTATGTGTGTAATAAAAATACATTTCCTTTATAATTCCACTGTAGAACATGTGCATGGAAATTACAATTAAACACAGAAAAGCTGATTTAATTTGTTCTTTACTGCACATTTTATGTACAAGACAAATTTCCAAAAAGGCAATACAAAATAAAACAAAATGCATAAAACATATATACTGTAGTTACTGTGAGATACATAGATTTCATTGACACAAAGAAAACTTTCAGCCGTGAAACTTGCTTTCCTTTAGTGAGGCTTTGCATCCTGCGGCAAACCACGTGGCTAATTAGCAGTATATAGATTTCTGTTTCATTTACATCGGAGGAGGTTTCATAACCCACAATGCGCTGACGACATAATGATGCAATGAAAAGTATTAAAAAACCCATGAAAGTCAATGTGATGATAGTTTTTCTTAATTCCTGAACAGACAACCTTTTGGAGATACTGACTGTTAATCTGTTATGTATTCAAAATATCAAAAGAGAAAATTAAAAACGATAATTTACATTGACATCCTGGAACATATTGGAAACACTTGGCGTTGGCTAACATCATTAGTTTAATGTCTGTGAACTATGTTACAAGAAATATATTTATCTAAAGAACTTGCCGAACCATGGATCAGCAAATTTTATCAAAACTGCAGCTGCATTTAGTTCAGCAAACCTTTGTCCAGCTTAACTTGGATGTTATTCTGTTTTACTCTGGTCACAGTAATTTCCACATTCTTCAATATGCGAGCATGTATCACTGCCTTAAAATAAACACACACATACACACCGAGAGTGACAAAGAGACAAGATTTTCTTTGTCTTTTTTTATCACTTTTAACCAAGCTTCTATGAATGAAGTATCCTCTTTATAAAATAATATGTCCTTCTTCACCTCCCTGAAATGTTTAGTGACATCAAATGGAACCATCTGAGTTACTTTAGATAAAAAATCATATTCACTGCTGTGAGACTACAGGTGTTTTTCTCTCTCATTCAGGCACCTTAACAAACTAAGACTGTTGAAAAAAATATGAATCCACTTCAAGTAACTTTGTTAACTTTTGGGGTCCTACCCTGTCATTTAGAAAACATGAATGTTCAACATCAGGACATTAAGAAGAGTTAAACTTTAGCTCTGACTGGAGGGTTTGTACGAATCCGAAGCCTTAAGCCAGGATAGAATCCAGCAAGTATGAAAACAACAGAAAACAGCAACTCTTTATGTGCAAATGCATTCTGGTCCATCCAGACTCTCGGGCCACTTTAACCCCCTTACAGATCTTTTTTGAGCCAGCGTGGGCCCGTGTACTAGACCCGACTTAAACTTGCACCCATCACTGGACAATCTGGGGCATCTCACTCCAGGCTTTGGCCTTCTTCTTGGCCAAGGCCATCCAGGGCGGCTCGTCCTGGGGCAATGCTGGGGGAGGCAGGCCTCGCTGGGAGGATGGGGTCTGGCTGGAAAGCCCTGGAACTCTTGAACCAGACTTGTCTGGGGTGGTTCTCGATGAAAAAGGAGGGGAGGTAACTGTTGTGCTCTGGGGCTGGGGTGTCTTGGATGAGGTGGTGGTTTTGGAGAGAGATGGTGGGCTTGTGCAAGAGGGAGATTTTTGGGGAACAGGGACAGGAGTAAGGGGTGATGGGAATCTTTGTGGTTTGGCGGTGGCAGGGGGAACCTGGGGTTTTGGAGGGATAGGGCAGGGTAGCGACTGGGCTTTAGGAGGTTGAGATGGCACTGGAGTTGGAGGAGAGAGAGCCCTCCTGGTCTCCTCTACAGACCCTGAAGGTTTATTGATCTCCAATAGACTCGCTGGAAGAAGAAAAATCGAAACATAAACACGTTAAACAAAGCTAGAGAAGCATTTTCTGAAGGAATTGTGTGTGATGATGCATATTGGAATGATTTTCGTATTACTTTATAATCATATCAAAACAGATTGACTTTAATGTATTTGCAATGGGATTGAATAAAGGCTTTAAAACATGTGTGCATGAGCCTTTAATGCAGCACGTTATATAACTGATTTTTACTGTGTACCGGTAATGAGTTATGGGACTGAATCGGCCCTTTTAGACAATCAGGCATATTATAACTCATACTAATTCATTAACTGTACATGTCATCATAATGAGCTAATGCACAGTGATCATTGTGCAATATAAATGTCTATTATATACATTGGCTGGGACATAAGTACAATGGGAGTCCATGGGATTGGTTTTAAAACTCAATAAACCAAAAAACTGTTATCAGTTGGCAAGATGGACACATCTGAGAAAAACATTTGCATGATTTGACATTAATCACCTTTGCACTAAAACTGCCAGAGGAGGCCCCTATCAAAAGCAAAAAAATTGTGTATTTCTAGAAAAAATATGCGGATATATGCAAATGTGATAAATCTGCAGAAAACTGCATAACATTATGCATGCAAACAATATATGAACAGTATTAGTGGCATAATCATATTTTGAGTTGCATTTGAGCAAAAGAAGCACAGAAGAATCAGCAATCACACCAATTATGTTACTCACCAGAGTAAGAACAGTCATACAAGGTAAACAGCACATTTTGTTGGTACGGGGATCGATTTTCTAGAATAGCTGATTTGTTTCGTTCCTCTTTATAGGCCATTGTGGATCAGCACTATTTCCTGCTCTGAGATATCTATTTTTTGGGATTTTTGTCCAATTATCATTCCTCAACAAAATCTCACTGTTGTATTTCTGATAAATTGTTACCAAGATCAGTCATGTCTGTTTGAGCCAGCTGTCATATATAATCAATTCAAGTACCTCAGAGAACATGCAGCATGAATATGCCAATGTGAGGTGAATTGAGTTTTGTTAGGTAGTTTGCAGTAGCAAATATTGTCCAGATGAGGGCGGCATTGTATCAATCAAAAGAAGCTTGCATGCAGAATAAATAGTAGTAAAGTGGCATTTAGTGTACTCAAATCATACCAATTAGACCAAACAAAATAAACCCTGTACAAATGCTCCCATGCCACAGCTAATGAGTCTTTTGCAAATTAATTTTGGCAGGACAATATGCTTTGCAATTTCAAATGATTGTGTTTTTGTGTGAGAGTGTGTGCGACTACGCATTTTTGTTACTTATTGGGGACCTTTTTTTTGGCATAAACACTGACCTTGTTGGGACCAGTGGTCCTCATAAGGACCAAAGATTTGGCTTTGGCTGTACACAATGAATGGAAGTCAATGCGATGTTCTAACAAGGATAGCTGCGCTGTGTGTGTGTGTGTGTGTGTGTGTGTGTGTGTGTGTTCTGACCTTTGCTGGTGGACTCAGCTGTTTTGTTGCAGTTCTCCCTGCTTGCAGCTGAGCTGACATACATTAGCAGTGAACTCTTCCTCTCTTGTTCCTCCTGACGACAGAGAGCAGCACAGTCAGCTATATAGATTACAGTGTGTGGCTCGAAATATGTGGTGATGTACTGTGAACACATGATGGAAGCAGAGGGAAAAAGACCAAAACACCATATACAATCACTCCATCCAAGTGCACATTTGAACCATGTGATTTGTACTGTTGGAGAACAAAACCTGAACATTTGCAAATTTATCTTTAGTTTTTTTTTCCTGCCATCATGTCAGTAACTGTAACTAGCAGATGGTTTCTCTGGTAATAATCTCTAATCTATGCTACAATGTAGTTATGTCCCTTTGGATCGATTGTAGCAGAATAATGCTAAACTGAACCTGTATCTGAATCTTATGTGACCACACATATAGACACCTACACACAGATTACCTTCTTGACAGTAATCTCCTCGAGTGAGTTTTCTTTATAGATCTTCTGTTTCTGTTTGGCCACAGAGATCCAGCTGGGAGAATTCGATCCACCAGAGACACCACGAGCTGCAGCTGAGTCTGAATCAATAACACAGCAGATACACTGTTACACCACAGGCTGAATCAGGAGCCACTTACTCTTTTCCAATTACATGTGAGAGCCTTATGTACAAGAAAGCTGTAAGTCTTGTGTGTGTGTGTGTGTGTGTGTGTGTGTGTGTGTGTGTGTGTGTGTGTGTGTGTGTGTGTGTGTGTGTGT
>JBBPCS010002711.1:2797-13169 GCA_037974645.1 Hollardia meadi
GAGTCGCATGAGAGACGTTGTCTGTTCTGAGAACCTGGCAGTCTTGACTTGACGTGTGTGTGTGTGTGTGTGTGTGTAACTTTATTCATATCCGCTTTTATGTGAGTGTTTGTGCTCAGGTGAGTGTATGTATTTAAATGTGTGTGCATAGTGTGTCTCTCTATGTATGTGACTTGCTGTGTTTTTGTGTGCACGCCATCAATAGCCACACACACACACACACACACACACACACACACATGCACACACTGTCACGCAGTCCTACATGCCTGGAATACAAGGCAGGGCAGGATGAGAGAAGAAAAGAGATTGCTCCTGTATCCAGGGGCAACGCAGGTAACAGGAGGATAAGCGGCGAGGACTCAGAGCACGGCTCTCTGCTGTGTTCCTTAAGCCCCAGGATATGCTGGAAGACTTCCACAGCCCTGATAGCATTTTGCAAACACATTGCATCGTGCACACAATGAGATTTATTTTGTATGTCAAATTTGCATGAAATCAGAGGAGAAAACGCACACAGTTTTCTGCAGGTTGTCATTCCAACCACACACACCAGCAGCTGATTTCACTGATTAGGTCATCCTCTCTGGTTGACGGTGCATTAATCAGTGAAATCACCTGGCGTCCTGATTATCTGGTATTTAAACCTGCAGATTTTGGCACTTTATGACACATAAATTTATATTGATATAGCTCAACCCTAAATCCTTCCTCCTGTAGGATTGGAGGCTACCCAGTAAGCATTGACTTGGTGATTTGTGTGTCAAAAGACATCTAAACATTAAGGTTAAACTGGGCTAAATTTAGCAGAAAAATGGTAATTTAAACAGAACTACATCGACTATATTTGAACATGAAGCAGGTAACTATACATTTAATGATGGTAAAAATGTCCCACACTTTGACCAAATTAATTGCAAAAAGTTCCTTAGATGCAAAAAAGGATCAAGTGATTTCATATAAACAAGGGACACAGTCAGAAAAAAAGGTGAAAAGTTAATTTATATTCATGTGAAATCATACGGGTGACAAGAGCCAGAAGATGTTTTCCATTAACTTATCAAGATGGGGGTGGTCAAAGGGGCCTGCAAGAGTCAGTGCGTCCTTATACTTAAATGACTGAATGGGTCAATGCCTCTCAAGACGACATATACAGGTATGACTGTTGCAGAGTTCCAGCGACAGGCATACCAGACCTGTGTTCTCACATGGTTAACATTGTGAAACAGTTTGGGTAGATTTAGGCACTAGAACTATTTGGTTAGGTTCAGATTAGTAAGTGTTAAAATAGACTGTATATAAAAATGGACGGAGTCTCTGTGACTTCACCCATAGGTTTCTGAAGACCCGTTGTGAAGCCTCAGTTTGGTGGCTCTGGTCATCGCCATCTTGGCAGTGACTGACTCCACCTAACTTCCAATAATCCAAAAATGGGCAAAGAGGTGGAGCGTGGGTGGACCTGAGGCATTAACGTTACGTTAACTTTACATTGTCCGTATGATGGACAATGGTGGACCTTTATTCTCCAACCACACAAAGACGCCTTTTGTTAAAAATTATTATCGCCCTAAAGTCTAACATTATTACTATTACATTTTGACTTCGGTGCCGGTTTAATAACTGTGGCGAGCATACACTCCCGTTAGGCATCGTTAGCACAGCAGAGCTTCTTGCTCGAAGGCTAACCCAAGGCTTATTCATTAGCTGGCCAATTAGCTAGTTAACGAGCTAAGCTAACAAGCTAATTAGTGCTAACTTATAAATAAAATAATAAAGACATCTTTCAGTGACTCGGTTTAAGGTGATGCAGAGCAGACAGCTAGCGGCTGTGGACGGCATCCACCTGTCACTCAAGCGGCCACGCCCTTAATTATGCATAATTTTAAGCCTTAATATCATTTAAACAGGTGAGTTATAAAAAAATTCACCCCTGTACAGTTGTCATGAATGGGGAAATTAGCTATAAAGACCAAAACTGCTTTTTGTTCCAGGCTGTAAACATGTTTATTTTTGCTGTAAGGTTGGGCATTTTAACATGGGGGCTTATGGAGATTCACTCCCTTTTGGAGCCAGCCTCTAGTGGCCATTCTAGGAATAACAGTTTTTGGCCCCAAGCAAGTATCTAGGGGACTTGTTCACGAGTGATGGGAAAATGGAGCGTGAGATGGACAGGCAGTTTGGTGCGGCATCAGCTGTAATGCGGGCGTTGTACTGGACCATTGTGGTGAAGAGAGAGCTGAGCCAGAAGGCAAAGCTCTCAATTTACCAGTCGATCTACATTCCAACCCTCACCTATGGTCATGAGCTTTGGGTAGTGACCGAAAGGATGAGATTGCGGATACAGGTGGCTGAAATGAGATTCCTCCAGAGGGTGGCTGGGCTCACCCTTAGTGACAGGGTGAGGGGATCGGACATCCTGGGGGAGCTCAGAGTAGAGCCACTGCTCCCTTGCGTCAAAAAAAGACAGTTGACGTGGTTTGGGCATCTGATTAGGATGCCTCCTGGACTCCTCCCTCTGGAGGTCTTTCGGGCACGTCCAACTGGGAAGAGACACCGCGGTAGACCCAGAACTCACTGGAGGGATTATATATCCAATCTGGCCTGGGAACGCCTCGGGATCCCCCAAGAGGAGCTGGAAAGTGTTGCTGGGGAGAGGGACGTCTGGAATACCCTGCTTAGCCTGCTGCCACAGCGACCCGATACCTGGATAAGCAGAAGATAATGGATGGATGGATTGACTCCATAGATAACTTTAAAAACTGATTACCACAAACCTGTGCTCACAGATCCATCCCATGAACTGAAATTTAATGGAGTACAACAGCAACAGCAAGTTTTACTTATCTTATGTTCACTTGTGTTTTACTAAACCGTTTGATGTTTTGTGATATCAGTTGATTAATTGTAGCATCCCTTGTTTTCTTCATGGCTTCCACCACCTGTCTTGTAGCGTGCAAAAGGTCATCTGAAATGCATCTCACAATGTTTGTGTTCGTTTTGTGTGTGTTGTTATTCCACCACTGCAAGCCGGTTGCCCAATATATTAAATATCATTTATCAAGCAAGATGCTTTCTTAAGTTTTGGATAAGAAAAAGAGTTCAGAAAGTGCCCCTTTAATATAAAAATATTTAGAGTGGAGATTTTATTTTTTCACAAGGCTCCAAGGTGTTCATTAATATCAAAAATGTTTGAAGTACTTTCATAAGAAATTGTGAGTTACACTATTCTCAGCTTTGCATTCAGTAAGGTTTGAAAGGGTTTCTCATGCTTAAATATTGTACTCCTCATTGCGCCAAACTTTTTGAATCTATGCTACTACCTTGTGTTTCCTGTTTTTCCCCCTGCCAATTCAGATTTTTCCCTAAATTTGACCTTTTTTGCCTTGATTTTTCATTATTCTTTGTATGTGACCCATATCTGATATCAGTGTGTACAGATCTTTACCATGACCACATTTACAACAAACATGCTGCTGAACAACACAAAATGTCATTGACATGACAGTCCATCATCAAAATGAATAAGACAGTGGTGCAGAATTGCGTTTCTTGTAGTGTGCTGAGGTAACAGTAGTTTGGTGACAGTCCATTATCTTTTCAGACCAAGGGCGAGAAGGCAATAAAGGGCTTTGATTGAAACAACACGATACAAGATAAAATTTCCATTTGATTTGTGCAGTTCACACTGTTATGATAAATACTTGGGTTACTTTTGTCTGCAGTGTGAAGGTAGCCTGACTGTGAATCATGCGTTCTATTTGAACTTGGAAGTCGGAATTCGCCAGTGGGAAATTTCACCTGGAATGTCCCCTGAAGTTGGATTTCCAACTTGGAAAGTCAGGAGAACCTCACCAAACCCTAGCTAACAATCCAAGATGAGCACAAACAATATTAAGAGTTGTAAAATATACTGCTAATTAGCACTTTGGGTTTTCCAACATGTTCTATAACACGGTTATCTCCGGTGTGATGTCATCCTCATCTCCGACTTCCTCCTTACGCGATAAATGGAACGCAGCACATGTGTGGCGCGTTCAGCTGACACACCTGTTCCAAGCTGATCAGGTGCAATCCATCCACTCACCAACCCTGCAGTCTATCAACCCTGGTTCTTCAGGCACTCATCGACAGATTGTTCAGTTTGCCAACGTGGTACTAACGCTAGGGTCAAATTAAGGTCCAGTTCTGTGATTTCACGTGTTGTTGTTGGATTCAAACACTGTTTTTACCTGTGCTGCAGGTTCAGAATCTTCCTGCTTTGTCCAGCGCCTTGCCAATCTGTCTTCCAGCAAGCAGCTCAGCTCGCTCTGCCTGCCCCACTCCACCATAAACTCTGCCTCAGCTCTCCAAACCCCATCTCACCATCTTCTCAATAAAACTGCATTTGGACTTCTGCAGGCCTGTTGTCCGAGTGTATGGGTTCAAAATCATCACAACCCGACATGTTTCTGCCTTGGTGGAGACATTAGGGTTATAACCAGTGGTTTTGATATTCCTAAGAGAATAAAAGCTTTGACTTCTTTGTTAAATGACTGTAAGGACAATGCTTTAAAAAGAACTAACTTAAATGTCACCCTAAAGTCAGTTTGAATGGTTTATATGCTGCATGTCTGTGTCTCTGTTTGGTACCGGACTCCCAAACCTCTCAATCTCACAGGGTTGACAAATGCAGATTGAGGTGGTACGATGACTGTACTTTATACACAGAGGACACGGAGTGAGATCAAATTGACAAATGAGACCCATTGGGTCCCTTTTTCTGTCCTTCCACTGCGGCCTACTTTCTGGGAAATTGATGTTGGGTTGTTCGCTGTCCTGACAGCACCCGGGAACTGTTTGGATGTTCAGAAGATTTGCTACCACATACCAGGGAGTCAATGTCAGTGACAAAACTTTAGTGGGACTAGTGAGGGCAGCTGAACGACATGAGGGAAGGAAAAAAAAAATGAAAGAACCCATTTGCCCTTTGTTAATTTTTTTGGACCCAATTCCAATAGAAATCCCACAAAAAATGTCACCATAGTAACAGTCAACTGGTGGTACTAAAGTCAGGTTTTCCAGTACAGATGCCTGTGACAGAGAATATTGTTTCTAAAATAAATTAATATTAAACATTCCATGCCACAAGACACATAAGAAAGTTTGGGGGTGTTAAAGTAAAACTTTCTGCTGAGGCACGGGTTGGAAATTAAGTTGTTGGAGGTCTGATTCATTGCAAGGACAGAGTGAGGGATATAAACTCTTATGGCAATGGTAGTGAAACTAAAATATTGCCTGCATGCATTCACCTCAATGATAAAAATACATTTTTCTGGATCACTGTTGCCTCCCTTCTCCTTACCTATTGTAATTCTGCCTTATTCTCCCTTTGATTTTACATACATGTATTCAGAATGATACCAAGTGATAAATTGGAGCCCGAGAAGCCAGGTTTTATTGAGCAATCAGCTTCATTAAAACCCATAACACATGAGTAACCTTGCTGCCTGGTCCAGATTTAATTTCTTGCCATTACCAGATTGTTAAACCTCTACATTTCCTCAGGTGCTCATGTACCTGAATATTAAATTATAAAGTGTGGAACTAAAATATAACATCAGTTATAGTTTGTTATAAGATCTCTGTTTTACAAGGGGTCTGAGACATTTTCACATCACGGTTGGTCTTCACCTTCCACCTTCCATTGAGCATTAATATTTCAGCTATACATGAATTTTTTGAAGCTGGAGTTGCTGTGGAGGCAAAATTAAACGGTTTGTGTAGTTGTGTAAATCTCAGTTGGCACAGCGAAAGGATACATTGTGCTAAGTAGCGCTGCCATTAGGTCAGAGAAAAAGTCAAAAGGAAAAATAAGTTAAACTATGAACTCCAGCATCCTTCCTGATGTTGTAAAAGTCATCTGCTATAGCTTGATATATTGAGGTGGGGACACACATTAGGCTTGTTGGGCTGATTTATTTTTTAAATTATATTACGCCTTTATTAACAGGATAGCTGGAGATGTGACAGAGAGAGAGAGAGGGGGGACGATATGAAGCAAAGACAGGCCAGGACTTTCGTTTAGCTGGAACTTCAATATGAAAGTTTGGGACAAGGCAGCCATTTTGTGCCTGCTTGAAAACATATAAGTCAAAAATCAAGCACCGTTCAACTTGTATGTCACCCACCAGCTGCAGTGTTTATTGGTCTGGTGGAGCATGCAGTGCATTCTTGTTGATGTAGTAGGTTTTCTACCTATTTGTGCAAAAGAGAATACCACAGCCTGTTTTCTCTGTTTTCTCTGGTCACGTAGCACCAATGTCAAAAAAATATTTATGTCTCTCTACAGCAAAGAGAGCCCAGTTTTATGAAAAAACCATCTTTCCAGCTGTGAAATACTTCTTAAAGTAGCAATCTACCTCAAGACTGATTCTGTACAGAAGCTCAGAAAGGACATAAATGGAATTATTTTATTTATTCTGTGAACATGAAAATAGTGTATATTCTGTCTTCGGTGTTCCCTTGTGATCAAAAAATAAACACGTCATCATGAGAAAATCTTTAAGTTGAGAACGTATTCTGCATTCAGAAAGAAATTAATGTGGTCAAGAAGGAAAAAAACAAACCAACAACTTTCTCCTGATCCACAAAAAAAAAAAAAAAACTTTTCCTGGAAAAATCTGCATAGCTCTTTAGTTCTGCTTCTAAAAACTGTTTGTGTAACTAACACTCCAAACTGCCCACTCTTCCTGCCTAGGTATTCTTCAACACATACGTGACAATGGCTATATTTATCTGAGTGGATCGCTGTAAAATATGATTGTCAGTTTTGTCACATACTCTCAAAGACTCCTGTGCAGCTAAAAACAGATAACTACTGTGCTGCAATTATTTTATGTGCTATATGAATTCTGTTTCCTGGCGAAGACATATTTATTATTAGGATATGGTTTTGGTGCCATACAGCGAGAAATAAAACGTGAAGAAAACACACTGTCCTTTGTCTCTATCACCAGTTGATGAAGTGGAGAGGAAACCAGGCCAAGTCAGAGTCAGAGAGTGAGATAGATCGACAGAGGGCGATGGGAGAAAAGGGAATAACAAAAATAAAGAGACCAAGATAGACTCGGAGAGTTAGAGGGAAGCAAGAAGAGATATTTTGGATTGTGAAATATGGCTGATAGACAGATAGTGATAACAGGTAGAGAGAGGAAAAGAGGACAACAGAAAGAAAAAGAAAAGGGTTGATAGATCAAGATGTGTATTTTCTCCTCATCACCTTTGAAAGTCTTATTTTGCCCACCCTTGTGCCGGAAAACAGAGAACAGTAGGAAGCAGCAGATAATACTCTCATCAGACTGCATCCAAAAGACATTCAACTTAAAAAATCTTTATAATATTCTGAATTAAACAGATTTTTTCTAGAACTGATGGTGGAAGTAGTTCACTTTTTTATATATTTAAAATATTTTAACTCCAAATATTTTATTCTCTCTTTCATACTCAATGCTGACTGAATGATGCTCAAGCGCTACCTGACCAGAAAGATAGACCAGAAGATATTTTTGGTTCAAACATTTTGTATCAAATTTGTCTCAAATTCAAGAATCCTATGCTAATAATTGTGAAGAGTCAGCTCTGCCTATTCAAAGAAACCTATAGGTAACATAAACAATGATATCTCAATTTCTATTTTTTTAATAATAATTTGTGTTGGTGATTTCAATAACTTGTCAACATTGAAGTGAATGTGATGAGCATATTGGGAACCCAAATCAATCCATTTTTGTGTAGAGCTCGTGTAATATTTTGTGCTCTTTTGGGTAAACATTAAAGAGGATTTGTGTTTTCTTTATATATGTTCTTTATTTAATTGTATTTTTTACAAAGCTCTCAGCTTTCGAAACTCTTTTCATATAATTTCTAATTGGAAGCAACTTGACCCAGTGTCACATACTCGAGTTAGACTGATGGAGCAAATATGTGACGATTCGAAGAAGTAGAGTGCACTTTTCAGCAAATGGTAAAATATCACAAATGTACTGAACTTTTTGCAGAGGAGGAGATGAGACTATGAAGGGTCATGGATGCAGTATGTAGGCAAAGAAGATGAATGCAGCACAGTAAACTGAATGAGATGAAAGACGGAATGAGAGGGAGAGTGAAAAGGTTAAGATTAAGATTAGTTTCTATGGTTACTCTCTCACCCAGCAGTACTCTCCTTTTCTTCAGTAAAAGTACTAATAGAACACTGTACAAATGCTCTGTTACAAGTAAAAGTACTGGATTGAAAATATTACTTAAGTAGAAGTATTCAAGTATAATCTGGAAAATGTACTTGTTTTAAAAGTAAATGTACTAAATGCAGTAAAATGTACCACGGCTGTTATACTGTTATATATGATATCATTAGATTATTACTCATGCATTATTGTAAAAACAGGATTTTACTGTTGTAGTCAGTTGATGTGGAGTTCAGTTTTAAATAATTTTGTATATAAATGAATTTTGTTTTATTCTGAATTAATCTGCTGATTAGTCCCTCCATTAATTGATTGAGTGTTTGGTTTGTAATAATTTTAAAAATGGAGAGAAATGTCATCATAGTTACTCAGAGCCTGAAGTGACACCTTCACAAGTTCTGTCCAACCAACAATCCAAACCTCAAAAGTAATAAAACTAAAACTCAGTAATGCACATACCTCCACCAAGGCCCAACAGCCCTCTTATTTAAGCCTCAGCACCAACTGCAGCAACTGGTGACGCTCTGTTAGTGCTATTTGTTACTGTACAGCAGCCAGGAAAAGACTACCCCCCTATGAAAAAATGTTTAAATCAGCTAGATCCGGATTTTTATTTGGATCCGCACTAAACTGTACACACTCAAATGACTTTGTGTTCTTTAGTTTCACTGAGGATACAAGTCTACTCTGGGATTAGTCACTTTTTTTTAAATACTCCTTTTACATAAACACTTATGGTTGTGTCTCACAGCTCTCACTATCCCACCCATATAAGACGATGCAGCTTCCTCAAACAAGCTCAGACAAGCTGGCTGAATTTTATCTGCCAAACAATATGTGGCAGAGAGCTGACGTAAAGTAGCTGCTGAGAAATTTGAAAAGACAGATATTTTTTTCACAGGGGTTGTTGGAGACCAAACCAGAGCTAAAAGGAGAGTGAATATTAGACTTGCGTTCATCATGTGGACAGAAATGCAACACCAATGGGATGCTGCCTTATTTATGCTGGGTGTGCAGTTTGGAACAACTTGATAAACTGATGCTCAGGGCTGAGTTTCTCTGCCCGCTTGTGGTCAAACATTTCTTAATGAAGCTTTAAAACTGTACCAATCACTATTTTTATATTGACAAATGAAGAAAACCACTGAATAGGTTATAATGTGAAAGGTTCCACCTCTGTGGTGATGGACCCAAACAAATTATCATGCAACTTTTTTTTAAAAATCTCACAACGGTTTTCAGCTTCACAGAGTGTTTCGTGTCCTCCAGCTCATTGTTTTGCAAACATCAGACTTACATTCATCAGGTGGTCAAAGGCACAACCCCAAATTAATGACGTTGTTCTGTGTCTGCTGGATATGTAGCAATATTCATACGGATGTAGCAATATCAACTTTATAAGTTGATCATATATCAGTGTCGTGTTTACATCTTGTTCCACTGGCCGCAAGTGGCCTACAAACTCAATTAATGCATGTTCAAAGAGTGTGTTACATAATTGGATATCTAACACTCGGCTTAGAGGTGTAACTAGTTTTGCATCACTTTTATTTTCATTAGGGATGCATGATATATATGGAAAATTATTGAACTGATAATGTCAAAATTCATATTATTGGCTATTGAAAGATAATGAGATTATAGCCAATAAATAGAGCCGATCATACGAAGCCAATTTGCACTCACTGACTTAACAACCAGAGCAACTACACACTCCGATACAGTAAGTGGTGGTATACACTCTCAAATTTGGTTTGCGATCGACTAATAGAACAGAGGGGAAGGAGAAGAGGAACAAATGCAGCACGCTGTTGTCACACTCATGACGTCAAAATGCAGCACCTGAGCAGAGCCACGCAGTGTAGACTAGAGAGCCAAGCTTCATCATCACTGGTGTGGACGTTTTTCTCTTCTAGGTTTTACAAAATTGACAAGGGGAAACTGCTCACTGCACCAAAGGTTTGACTGCACCTTTGCAATTCACGAAAAAAGATGCACTTCGTGTCTTTTTGCTCTGAGCCTTTTTTGTGCAGCTGCTCCGAGCGCTATATCTGAAGTTTTTAGAAAAGCGCGGGTGTTGTGCAACTTGTAACCTCTTACCCAGGTAACCAAGAAAATGGAGGAGAAGCTGGCTCTGGTCATGTCATAAC
>JBBPCS010002712.1:0-13167 GCA_037974645.1 Hollardia meadi
GCCCTGCGCACAGTGGGTTAACATAATGCAACCCCCCCCCCCCCCCTGGCAGCCATATTGGAGGTCCTCCTCTCTTGGGAAACAGTTAGTGAGAAGTTTTGGAGATTTGGGAGCACCTTTGGTAGAATTCAGAAAAGATGTTGCTGTGAAATCATGATTTCTCAGTAGCAAAGATATTCAAAATCAATGGCCAAGACATAAGCCATTGTAAGATTCAATTACCCAGGAGACACGTCTGATTCTGTCTTGTGAAAGAATGAGAATATTACAGAAGGAAAACTTTGAAATGGGAAAATACTTTGGAAACAAGAACTGGAGCCAATCAGAGCCAAGTATATTTTTGAGGAATTGAGCATTGTCATTGTTTAATAAAGTAATATGCCTCAGAGTATTCACTTTAAATGTTTAATGACTGACTCGACATAAAAATAAACAAATGTCTCATGTTTATGTATATACTTGATGTAGCTCTCTTCATAAATAATTAAGTGTTATTTATCAGTCAATATTTTTCTCTTGGTATTTTTGTCTGTACTTGATGTAAAGCACTTTGTATTCTGCGTTTAAAAAGTGCCTAATAAAGTTTTACTTACTTAACTTATTATCTTTAGCCCTGGACCTCAATAATGGCACCATAACATCTACAAACATCACACCTGCTGACCCACTTCTAGTTTAACTTAATATGGGGAAACACTAAATACTACTTTATGGGCTTATTAGCTTGGCATACATCTTTGAGAAAGAAATTGTAACATTGTAGAAAAGGAAAGTCATTATAAAACTGAGGAAAATGCCTCTCTAAAAACAATTTATTGTTTATGACGGTGGTTGTTTGACATAAAGCCACAGTTCATTGTCCAGGGGTCAAAGTGAACCCATGGTTTATTTGCATCATTATCTTATATGACGGTAATGCTTTAATAAATGCAACATTACCGCCCAACAGAGCTGGCTGTAACCACAGAATACTATCTGGGTCAAATGACTGACAGGCCGATTGCCTGCATCACTAATGGGGCCACCGTGGCCCTTTGTGGGCGAGCCAACTTGGCTCAGAGTGTGTGATGATGCTCCTCTGAGAGTCCCATTGAGGAAAGTGAAGAGGAAACTGAAGGTTTGTGTCTGTGTGAAACACTGAAAGCCTTCCGGCAGCGTTCTGGCCCCTCAAACACTCTACTCTTCTAAGCTCTACTCTACTCTACTCTGGACGCCTTCCAGAGCTCCACTGGCAGCATCAATGGAGGCCTTGTTCTGTGGTGGGACACACACACACAGCGAAGGTGCAATTGCAATCACACGAGTAGAAGGACACAAACACAACAAAAGACAGATCAGTGGAGAAACATAGACATAAACAGAGACAGGTACACAAACAATAAAGATGTTTAAGGCTTAAACATTGCTCTGTTTGCCAACATAGTTGGCTCATAAAAGTATAGTAAAACCATAGAGATAGAGAATCTAAATAAGCACACATAAACATGGCAAGCTGTTATCTCAGTGACAATGCAGTCTGCAATTATAATTTGACTATAGAAACAATAATTCAAGGTGCCAACAGGTGACAAAGGATAAACCTAAACACACAAACAGAGAAAATGTAACATAGATGCTTCTATAAAACCTCACTGAACGGTATCAAAGTTATGTGATCCTTAAAAAACAACCTGATCATATCTCTGGTATAATTAAAGATATCCTGAAAATAGCCTCCAGAGCAGCGTCAGTGCTCCGTCATATTCTCCAAGTCTCTAGAAATCTGCTACAGGGATGAGCTCCAGTCTTACTAAAGACACTCCCTCATTTAGTGCTTGGATGACAGTGTTGTCTAGCTTGCTACAACAAAAACTCAAAGGTGTTTATTTGTGTTGAGAGTTGGTAACTGCGAAGGGCAAGGGATGTAAGGATATGTAACCTGATTTACATGTAGTAAATCATTTAGAACTTAAGCCAAAACATTAAGATGTTATATTCTTTGTACTTATACTCTGCAATTATCCTGTGCAGTCCAATTTTTGTGCAATTATCCAATTTACAGCGTACTATATTACTATAATGCTACACACCAGTACAATTATTTGTGCAATTATCTAATCATGGTTATATCTGTATAAGTGAAAGGTATATATAGTCAGTATCTGTATATATAGCACTAGACTATTTTTCCCTTCAGTTTTGACTCTTGACTCTGAGCTAATTTCCCCAGTGTGGGATCAATAAAGTTTTTCTTAATTGATTTGTGAATATATTCTGACAGGTAAGACTGAAATCATTTTTTCATTTTGTTGTATAGGGCCTCCAAATGTTTTTTATGAGTGTGTAAATAAATTAGTTACAGAAAATCAATAACAAGACTATACTTGTATTGAACTAGAGTTATGACTAGCTAATAAATAAATTGCAGGTATCTTTCAATGTGAATCCAATCAAGCTGATTAAATTTCAAACAGATTGACATTTGTACTGCAGGGAGAAACACTGCAGTATCACTTCCCACCAGTAGAGGCCAGCGCTACACTCAGGTACGAGTGTGACATGACATCAGTCATGTGACAGTAAACTACTCAACTGATGGAAATAGGGGGACAAGGCGCACACACACACACACACACACATCTGGCAGCTTCAGTTGAGTAAACAGCATAATGTCATTACACCAGGCTTTTCTGTGTGAGTGGATGTGAATGTCACTGATCGTTTACACACTGGAGACGGAGCGAGGCTACAGGATGATATGATTTATATACAGTAAAGTGAAATATTCTGCTTTCTATCAATGGGCCTGGAGTCAGTCCTGGAATAGCTGGGGCCTCACTGAGTTTTGAGACGTTGCTTTTCGGTCAAGTGAATCATTCAGTCAATCTAAAAAAATCTTTAGAAGTCAGAGAACATCATTCTGGAGAAGGAAGCAGAATTATTTTTGTTTTAGTTTTTTTTTTTTTTTTTCTGGGGACAAATGGGAAAAAAATACCAGACTGGAAAACATTAATTAACCAGACAGAAAAAGAAAAACACCAGGTCACAGAGGAGCTCTGGTATAAACATGTAGTGGTGCTAGCAGTCATCTAAACTGTAAAATGTTTGGTGTTACCGCAGGTAAGTGCCTTCTACAGGTGAATAGTAATAGTAGTCGTATAGTGATGGACAGAGACAATGAAGATGGAGCATTTCATCAGTTCACAATCAGGAAACACCAACAATGGCACTAATTTCTCAATCAACGTGCCAAATGTTGAACTGTCACTGTATTTAGGGCAAATTGCAAAAGTTGGCTGTAATTGCAACAAACCCACATTTTCAAATTCAAATGACATTTTAATTAAATTCATACTGTAAACTGCATGCAGAAAAATTTGTTGGTTGATCCCAAATGTAAAAACAAGTTTTGTTGTGCTTTGAAAAAAGACACTCAGTACATTGTTCTTAAAGTGTAATTGATATTAGGCATCTCATAACTTCAGACAAAATCTCTGAATCCCCCAAAGCGATAGGAAGTTTGACTTGTCTTGTTCGTCAGAACCTTGCTGTCTGGAGGCGTACCAAGATGTTACCCAGGGGAAATTACTTCAGGAGAGCAGAGATAGAAATAGAGGCAGAGACTGCAGCAGTAGTAGCCTAGCAGCAACAGTTGTAGTAGTCGTATGTGGAAACTTTTGGAAAAGTGTGCTGTCTTGCCAGCTGTCAGAGGAATAGAGCAACGACCAGTGAACTGAACACTGTGTCTAAACTTACTGTTACAGTTTTTCTAACTTTTGTAATGTTTCGGTGTAAGATTGGGGTCAGATTTAAGCAGTAAAATCCTTTATAGATAAAAAAAACTAAACAAAACAGAAGCTTCTCTTCCAGGGCAAAAGTGCATCAAGCAAGAAACTGAATTTGTGTCACTTAAGTTTAAAGTCAATGCGGCACTCATCTGTCCCTAAACTTCGCATCATTACTTCCCAATCTGCTCTCTCTGCTTCCTGTTTTTTTTTTTCTGGCCTCATCTTAACTTTTTTAATAGTAAAGCAACTGATCTGTTTGAACCCAAAGTTATTGTAGTCGTGTCTGAAAATTCCGACACCAAGCTGACAGACGATGTGAGCATGATGGATGGTGTTTCTACAGTGACCTACACTGTGGTTAATCAGATTCTAGAGCAGTAACTAACCAACAGAACCTAACACTTATCATTTGACCTTCACTGTCTTTCCTCAGATGGAGGTGGACAAGGAGAAAAGTGGCAGGCGTAACTGATTAACCAGCCTACACTCATTCTTATTTTGACGGAAGTTGACTGATAACCAAGGAGTCTTCAAGGTGAAACAAGGGCAGGGCAGTCACGTGTGGGGCGACGGTGTTTTGCCACACAACAGCAAAGACGACAATCTGGTGGCTTGACCCCTCAGTGTCACTGACTTGTTTTTGGACTAAACAATACCTCCATGGCATTTAACAGCAACAAAGCCAGTTCTGTCTCGCTGCGTCCTGTTTGCTGTTGCTATGTCAGCATAGGGTTACCCACACGCTAATGGGTATCGTTGTGAGGCTTGGCATTTTTTTGGCTTCCTCAACTGCCAAGCTATCCTTATTCCTGCACTGAACAATCTGAGGCCATTACTGTCATCATCATTTCCACCAATTTGGAAGGAGTGCCCCTTCCTCTGGTCATTTATCTCTCTGATGCCAGTCAGACCCTGTAATGCTACCAACAGTGGTAGTGCAGTCTTAAATCAACATAATTGTAAAACAAGACAGGTGCAGTATACTTATGCTAAAATGTAATATGCTTTGCTAAACAAGGTTTTGACCTGATGGTGGTTAGATAAAAAGTCAGGACATCACAAAAGTAATTAGACTTTCATCCTGAGATGAACATGAATATCTGTACCAAATTTCATGGAAAACCATCCAATAGTTGTTGAGAGATTTATCTCATAACCTCAAGTGATGGTGGGGCTAGAGGAAAGGTCAGGGGATGTCCATAATTACAATACATCCGCTGGCCACCGTCATCCAATATTCAAGTATTTCTAGACAAAAGTGGTGGACGGACTGACGGACACTGCCATACCAAGAGCCACCCCGCTCACACGGCTAAAATGTCGGCTACAATTCTTAAATTTTGGACTATGAAACCTGCAGATCCTGTCTTTTGACTTGCAATCATTTCTAAACATCAAATATAACTTTTCTATTTCCTTATTCACTACTCGTAATTTATTAATCATCAGAATGTTTTGAGCAAGCTTTAAGAGGTGGCCCTGTTGAGCCCAGTCGTTCAACATCCAACCTTTCCTTGTAGACCTTAACAAACCTCCTCTGTCTTCACTGACAGTCTTGTTTTATAGTACGACTCGGTGTGTAATTGCAAATGGGAAACCAGTGCAGCTCGGTGAATATTTACGTTGTAGGTATTCAGCCAGCCGGCATGACTCATGGCTGCCAAACAACAGTATCTAAGTAGGCCGCTGCTAAATCAGAGCACACAAGAAAACCCTGTAAGCAGCCCCATTTGCTGTGAAATTTAAGTAAAATTAAGGAAGCGAGCTGGATTCATCTTGACAAGTGCAATAAGGCCGCATTACAGTGGTAATCATAAGTCGTTTATTGCAGTGAAATAGCTTCCTGCTTCAATTAAGCTCCAGAGCCGAGTGCAGGCCTGCATTCTTCTGACAGCACAGTGAACCGAGGGGAAAGTAGGGCACGATATTCACTGTAAAGAGATACAGCAATTTGTTGGACCCGTCTTCTGGTGAGATGGAGGTTTAGTGTTTTTTGGGGTGACACGGTTCAGATGCAGGCAGAGGCTGATAACGGGGGAGAGAGAAAAACAAGGTTTGTTCCTAGAAGCCTGGTTCAGGGAACGATGGAGGGGCCTAGAGAGAGAGGAAACAAGCAAACACAAACTGGAGCACGTGCTGGAAGACCACTGTGTCTGGAACTTAACTTGTGAGAACTTTGTACTGCTTTTATCCTTTATGAGTCTCAGTTTTGTAGTCTTGGCCATCATTTTGTATCAATTACGATAGCTTTGTACTTGCCAAAGTAATTGTTGAGATGTGGCAACATGACAACATCACTACAACATGTCCATTGTTATGTTAATTGTTTGATTGTGCAAACCCTCAAAAACACTCCTAAACTAATCTACTCCTAAACTTGTTGTAATCCAGTGCTGACCTTAATTTAATTGAAAATTAATCATGATTCAATTCATTGCCCAAATTCCTATTTAGTTTAATTCCGATACAAACTCCTAAGGACATGTGGTCTTTAGAAATACAGAAATACAACACACACACCCCACACACACAGGATGGGAATGGATGAAAGGTCGCTGTGTGCCTCAGCGCCTCTCTGTTTCCCTGGAGTCAAAGGCAGACTTTGAACCTTGCGGCCCAACAAGGGGAACATCAAGGTTAGCAAACGCGACACAGATTAAGATACTGGGGAGAAAGAGAGGGGAGAGCATGGGAAAGGAGAGGCAGAGCAGGGTGGGGGGACTGGATGGTGTTTGAAGCATGTATGAAAGGCTCCACTTCAACTGGCGGCGTTTTGGGGGTTTTTTTTAGCTACGAGAGACTTTTTGATTCACAGATGACTGACAAAAAAGAAACATATTTGAGGTGACGATACAGTTATTAAAGGGGCAAATCTTCAGATAAGGGTTACAAAAGTGAGGTCAGAGACCTTCAGGGGGAGATGGAAATGAGTGTTCTGGTCAGAGGTGTCTCCTTTTAATGTCATGTCAATTACACAATAACAGCAAAGGTACAAGGCAAACTGCCTCGTCTACAGGAAGTGTCAAAGGGTTCTTACGAGGGATGGGTCCTCTGTCTCAGCCCCCAGGGACTGGCTTAAGTCCTCGGTGCTGAGAGGAAGATTGTCCTCTTCTTCCTCGTCCTGGTCAGGCTCCTCCCCCAGGGCGGGGAAGACGGAGAGTCCGCCCACCTCAGCATCCACCATGCCATCCAAACTGTCGGTCAGAGCGGCGAGCAGAGCCGCGTTCTCCTCTTCTATCTGGGGGGAGTCAAACACAGTGAGAATACTATGTGACCATGTAGTTTAAAGGAGAAGTCTGCAATGTTCAACACAAGTTGTTGACAAAACAATCCCACCAAAAGCCTGTTAAGTAGCTCCTGCAAAAGTTCACTCTTGGCCTTGCTGACTTTTCTAACTTTTAGGCCAATATGGGCAGGAAGTCCTTAAACTATCCTCCCTTGTCAACTTCTGTTTTAATCAGTGATTTCCCAGAATTCAACAACAATTCAGAAGAATAGCATTAAAAAAGCTGGCAATCACCTTTACTTAGAGCCAAAAATACCTATGGATTGTATGCATTCTGGTCTATTTCCTCTGATTCCACCCTGTATGATGTTGGTGTTGAACTTCAGAGCCAAATATCAACTTTTGACAGAAGCCCTCTCAGTTATTTGTCTCAAATTACTGGTTGTCTAATTTTGGCTAGAAGAAAACCACACAGCAGCTAATTGGACCCCCCAAAGCAATGTAAATAAATAATCAGTTTTTCCACACATTATTTTCAGGGAGTACCTGCCATTTAGTAAGAAACAATGCTTTTATACTAGATACAAACATGATATTGTGCTGGATAAAGATTTCAAAAAAATTCTGACTTCCTAAACCTTGTGTAACCCTGCCCTGCGAGCCATAGACATGAAACAATAGATACATATGAGCAATTTCATCTTGAGTCATTAAAATGGTTGGAAAACAACTCTGACAAATTTATATACTGCATTTATGCCTGGAAATCATTGTCCTCAGTAGATGGATTAAAAAAAAGTCATTTGGAAGATCTGTGTCATTGCTGAATCACTCATTGAACCCTCTCTCTTCCTTCTCTATTCACTATTCAAGTCCATTCTTGCTTCCAACGTGGTCACGATGGTGTAACTCTGACCTCTGACCTCATTAGAAAGAACAATAGACAGGCTTGCTGAAGCAGGACTTTTATGAAAAAATGATTATTGACCAGTTGGCACTGTCCACCTCTCATATAACATTGATCCAGTTTGACTCTTGACTCTCATGGTTCGGTTTCCCGTGATGGGGTTCATGCTTTTTCACAATTTTCTAGCATGAAAATGGTCAAATTTAGAGATCATCCGTGGGAAAATATATTGTCTGTAATTTCAGTCCAAATTTTGTTCTTTTTTTTTTTCCATCCCTCCTGTTACATCCACACAGGGGTTGTTTACTGTTAGAGCTGCCATCTTGCTGAGAGCAGAGTCTGGTGGAGAGGTGATAGCATGGCTGGCCTACGGGAAGCCACCAAGCTCCATTCATCTGTCTCTTCCTTTTATCATCCAGCTCTATCTGTTCCCGGCTGCCAAACTATTTATTATTAAATTTACTCCGTCTCTCCCAGGCTTGTTGCCTTTCTTTCTCTTCGCTGGGTGCTGCGATGTAGGATTGAAATTCTCTACAGGATGTCAAAAACATAAGTCATAAGAAAGGAGAATCAAAGCTAAAGTTTGTGGGGTTATAAATGATACTCCAGATAATTACAGCTCTCTTTAGATTTCTTTTTTCGCCTAGTTTACTAAGCATGGGTTCAAATCAAATTTTTCATACTAAAACTTTTTCCATTTTCTGTCTCAGTGGATATAGTATCATAATCAGAAAAGCTTTATCTGCAGTGCTAGTATGTTTGTACACTTGAAAGCACTTAACTGATTATATTAAGTAGATTACACGGATAATAATTAGACTTCCTGGGTAATAATTAACAGTGATCCGAAAAGAAACAGAGACAGCAACAGAGAGAGAAAAAAAGAAGTCATGAGCGAAGTCAGCATAATGTACGTATAATTATTTACTTGAAAACATAAGTGCTGCATATGCAGCATTATTACCATTAAAGAAATAATAGATACATAGCCTATAATTAACCTTTCTATCAATTTCTCTCTCTACACCCTCCAAGTTTAAATGAAGCCCGACCACACACAAACACAGATCAATCCCGCCCAACATGGGATTAGATTCCGATATGCTACTGTAAGTAAGTGGCGTATTGACGGAGAGCAGAGAGACAGAGACACCGAGGGCTTCATCTGTCTGCTTATCAGTCTATCAATTACTGTGTATTTATAACAAAACCCCGTCTGACCGTCGGCTCTGCTTTAATAGACTGATCAATACAATATTGGCTAGAAGTAGAGATATAGAAAGATGAAAAAAAAATTTCAAATAACAAGAAAAATGGAGTGAAATGAAAAAGCAGACCAAAAAAGAACTTTAGACAAGATAACAAACAACTAGAATCATGAATGAGAACAAAAAACAACAAGAGGGAGAAAGTGAGGAGATAAATGCCCGTTTCCATGTCTTATCTTCTCTCTTATCTTGTTAAGATTAGGATTAAGATTCGTCCAAATACGTCAACCGTGTTAAAGTTTTGTGTCGACAGCAGGAGGGCAATCAGTCACTCAGGCGTCGGCTCATCGGGATCAAAGTGAGAATAAAAACCCAAAGACACAGAGTCAAAGAGTACAGACAGAGACAGTCTGTGTTTACTTCACCTGCAATCCCATCATGCCTTGCCTGTCTTTATTTCACCAATACTCTGCGATGCATTGCAGCATCAGAGCAGTTTCCACCAGCAGAGATGCCTTACATAGCCGATGATCTGTACCTAAATGCTACTTTATCTCTTGTTACCGTCTTTTGATTATTGAGATACACTCAATTTAGCCTCTGTAATGCGACCACGAGACATTACGGGGGCTGAAAACCTATAGGCAATCAATGATCCAGGGTCGGTTTTCATATAGAGAAAAACTACAAGGGTATTCCCTGAAATTATCCACCTGATACTGGAGCCTCGGTGCTTTCATTGGCCCTGTAGAAGCATTGGGCCAATCCAAACTGATGGACTGCTCCCATCATCATGTTACACACAGCATACCAGGCAATTACTTTCTTGGCAGTGTCCTCTGAAACATGCTACACACTCCAAATTTCAGAGTTTGCACGTTCCAAACTTGGATTATTTCAGGCCTGACAGAGATGCCAAGTCTCATGAAAGGTCTGAGTAATTCGGAGTGTGCTGCAACGTAAAATGACCAAATCAAAATAAAATTTAATTTACTTATACTTTGTAAAATAACAGCCATGGTCAAAAGATTAACCCACAAACTGCTTGGCATGGTCGCAGAATGTATATATCATGATGTGGTCACACTGCAGATATCTTTTTTTTTTGTTGATAAGGCCATGCAAACCAAGATGATGCCTAAAAAAATAACAACAATGAAAGACATACAATAGATTTAGACTAATCATACACTGGTTTCTAGTTACATTGCTTAAACAAAGACTGCAGCATTGGTACATATTTAGTGAAATGAGTTCTGCAGCATGATTCTTGCTTGAAACCTTGTGCTCGCCTCAAAAAAACATTCTGCATTAGCAGATATTAACTGTGGTGGTAAAATAATAAATATGGGAATTTGGTCTCACATGTTGGAGAAGCCCTTTAAAGAGAAGTTACTTTCTTTGATAAAGTTCTGGCCCCACACTTGCCTGTTCACATTCTGCATCTCTTGCAAAAATCTGTCAAACACCCACCAAAAGACAGTTCCAAGGAGCATACAAGATTTTTACGTAACATTATTATTGAAAGTAAGAATAAAAAGTAAGCCGCCCCTATGTCACCGATATTCTTAACCCAAGCTGACGAAAATCCCTTAGAATCTCGGTAGGGCTGCACCTACAACTGCTCATTAACACTAATTATGTTAAACATATATTAACTTTAAGACATTAAGCAATGGTTTCAACCATTTAAGGTGACATTATTGCTGAATCATTGTTGTGTTTATGGGTCCAGCAGAAAGTTTCTCTAATGTCAAATCGGATTTGAGAACTTTCTAGTTAATTCTAGTTCATGGTGCCAACTTTGTGGATTAGCCTTAAACATGAAGAAATCTGGACTTGAACTTGTTGTTGAATGGATTCTTTTCATGTGCAAGGGCTTGTTTGTGCCTGCATTTGTACTTTTGCAATAATTGTTTAGTGAACCAGAAGCCTACAAACCAAATTATAGTCAATCCAATGATAAATCTTATTTATATTAATCTATTTATTGTATCACATTCAAAAAAAAGCACAACTACGTTCACTGACGGAGTTTGAAGAAGATATTTTTAGAGAAAGAGAGTCTGCATATACAGTATTTCTGTTGATAACAGTCCTCACCCATGTAGCAGAGGAATGTTTTCATGGCTGACTTGAGAGAAAGATCAGTTGTAACAGTATAATTGAACTGTATTTTGGTGAACGAGCCTCACCTCAAACAGCTCATCTGCTGTACTATAGTGGATGGAGGCTGGTGACGCGTCTGCCGGCTGATCGTTGCACCACTGTAACTCGCTGAGACAGTTGACACTGTCGAAGTCGCTGGTGTCCAGTTGAGAGAGGTCGATGTCCGGGAAGTCGGTGTCCAAACGGTCCGAACACACCTCCTCCTCCCCATACTGAAGACGGAAAAAGAGAGAGAGAGAGAGAGGAAAAGGTCACGTTAGTCAAACATTGAGATGAAAGCAAAATTCCCAGACGGTGTGTCTTTTTTGAGATGCTACAAAAGTGCATGAGTCACTTTGTAAAACATGAACCCAAAAAACTGGAGGAGCTGATCACAACTGGAATAATCCTTGTGGAGAAACGAACAAGTTTGCATGCGTCACTCGTGTGTGCCTCTATCACTGCGATCACAAAGGAAATTATGTTTGCTCTGCTCTCTGAAACATACGCTACCAAACACGGGAAATAATTCTGTTCCCTCGATGAGACTGCCAAGGCTGGGGTTTTCTGTGAAGTTCAACACTCAGCGCAGCACTGCCATTGTTAGAATTAGGGGTTTGGTTCCCATTGGGCCACCCTTTCTATAATATGTATGCAGTTGAAGTACTGTGAGGCACTTTGGATAAAAGCCTCCATCATCTGGCATATACTGTATATTATTACACTGCTCACTGTTGGAGTCATAAGGAGCTCTCATCAACAGCCCCTCATCTCTGAACAGCTACTCATTACAGATAATGAGACTTTCATGTTAGAGGACACTGAATCACATACACCAGCAGCACTTATCTGGAAGCATCTTCATGCATTAATGCTGCACCTCTCCCTGTGGCTCCCAACAAAGTGCAACCGTGACCCATGAGGGCTTCAGGTGATTAGTCCCCCTTTGTTGGCTGAGGGTGCTATGTGGACTCTCTGTGGACTCTTTGGTCATGGCGGCACATGGTTGATCAATCTTTGTTTTCTGTGTTTCATACAGTCGAGAAAATATTTTGAGCCATGTACAGCCATGCCCTCTCACGAATCCATGAAACATACTCATGATCCCATAGAAAGCCCTTTAGAAACTTCCAGAACCCCATCAAGAACCCCTAAAACCTTCAAAAGGACACAAAGGATCACTGGACCACTTTCAAACAAAGCTGAAACTCCTTAGATTGTAAGATTCGCTCTCAGCCTCTTCAATAGCGATTTAACTTTTCCCAAGAATGCCTAAAAACCCATCAATAAGTGCCAAATCCTTAAAATAACTTTAAATGATGCAAAAAAACAAAAAAAACAATCCAAAAGTTCCCTCAAGTAGCCTCCCCAAAAAACCCCTCCAGGACTCCTTTAAAACCCCAAAGGATCTCTGGACCCCTTTAAAGAAACCTGAAGGTCCTCAATTACCCCTGAATCTCTAGAAGAATTCTAAAGAATGACCAAATGAATGACCCCTTAAGATATCTGGACAACCATCAGGGAACCCTATAGTCTCCTTAAAATACCCTAAAACCCCCTCAAGAACCCCTACTACCACCTTAAGACAACCTGAAACCAAGGATCCTCAAAATGCTCCTAACAACACATGGAAACTTCTGAAAGCCTCCTGGAACATCCTTAAGGACTCTTCAAACACTCTAAAGAAACCCCTGAAACCCCGGCTAAAGCCCTACTTTGTGATCTATACTAAAATAATGTTCCAGTCAGAAGTTAGCAGCCACATGGTCTGCAGTCACAGCACGTGGCTTAGATTCAAACATGAGCCACGTCACAGAGAAAAAAGAAGAAGAGCAGGACGTGTGTGTGTGTGTGTGTGTGTGTGTGTGTGTGTGTGTGTGTGTGTGTGTGTGTGTGTGTGTGTGTGTGTGT
>JBBPCS010002713.1:0-13167 GCA_037974645.1 Hollardia meadi
TTGTTCTTTGTGTGTGTGTGTGTGTGTGTGTGTGTGTGTGTGTGTGTGTGTGTGGGTCAGACTGCTGCCTTCCCAGACTATTGTGGGGGCTAACTCCAGTCAGATGACTGGGCAACATTCAAACCCACTTTTCTGGCTGAGAGACTCTGCTGAGAGAGGAAGTGAGGCACTCGGGTAATGAAAGACAGAAAAATTATTACAGAAATGAAAAAAAAAAGTTTAAAAAAGAAGCAAGAAAATGTGGATGTGTGCAGAAATTCAGAAAGACTCAAATCCATCACGCGCCCATCTGTACAAGGTAGCATAACAAACTGGACTAACCAGAATAACTAAAATATGAAAATAATAATACATGTGTATTACATTTTACACAAATATTTTAGTATTGATCACTAAACCAGCAACATGTAGATTTGGATGGCTGAATATGTACTGTATGTCTATAGGTTTGTATATGCAGAGGCCAGAATGAATAAACTCGCTCTCTCCGTCACTCTCTATCCTGGTTAAAATCTTGTTGATGACAAATTCTTAATCATTCTTTCCTTTTTGTAAATTTGGCATCAAAAGAATTATATTAAGTTGTTTCTTCCTTGTAAAAAACTGTATCTAGAAATGTGTCATCTGCCAACAGCAGCTATTACACTAAATTTATGAAAAACATTGTATTGATGATAAACATTTCAATTTTTTCAAATACAGTTAAGAATAACCAATATAAGCTACTTCTTTGCTTCCAGTCTCCACATTCCCTTAAAAGAAATTACCAATTTTGTGAGCTGTTGAGTAAGAATAAACTTTGTGAAACTATCTGTGACAGATTTTTGATTATTTGGGTCTTCTCGTAAATTCAGCAAATGTTATACATGAATTTTTTTTTCTTTGTTTAAAAAACATTGTGTCCATTTTCCCAGCATGTTAGCTGGGCTCGGCTGATGTAAAAAAAATTTAAACTGGTTTGATACTAAGCCAAATACCAGACTGGACTGGTAATACCTAGTTTTACCACTAGTTACCATGTTAGACAGCATAACCTGCACCATCTCGTTATTGATAGTAGTCTCTCTTGTGGATGTTGGTCGGAGCAGTATAGTTGTGTGCACAACTCTCAACAGAAGATGAGCTAATCAGCTATCTCAGGACTCCTGATAACTAGCAACATGTTGCTAGTTCTCTCCACCTACACTTGACAAATGTTGGTTCAGTCAGGTCGCATTAAAACAGTTCAAGTTTGTACACTGGAAAAGACCGACAAAACTGAAAACCTACTCAACCCCAGTGTTGGGTACTATGTGTATGTGATTATTTGCATATAGAGTGGGGAAGTAAGATCTGATCGCAAGTGGTCATTCCAGGGTATCTGGAGTGACCAAATGTTCATTAAGGTATGAACTGACATACTTAAGAGCTGTTCATTTGTGATTGGATCAGCCAAGATGCATGTTAATGCTAGGCATAAACAGTCTGTGATAATGTACGTCTTAGAAATAAAGACACATATATACATACAGTATATTTAAACATACTTTAGCCATGTGTTCAAAAGCAAGCACGGCTACACGATAAGGTTGAAGCCTGTACAGAGACTTTGGTCAAGCAAAGAGGTGGGACTAACTTTTTGTGTGTGAGTCTTGTAAATTTGTTCAGGACAGTGTATGCATTACAGTGAACACTGTGTCCTTGGAGAAGTGTCATTGTGTAGAGTTGCTGTGGAGCAAGAGTGTATGTAAACACTTCCTGAGGGAAAGGTGGGGCTCTTGGGTGAGCGGTGGAGGTGGTGAGGGTCCCATGCTACACAACATTTCCTCACAAAGCTCATTAGTTAGAGAAGTAAAAGGGGAGAGCAGCATAATGAAGATTGAATAATAAAAAAAACATGGTTTCACTACTGTACTAAAAAGTTAAGAAAATAGTATAAGGAAGCTGATATCAAACACCACAGCCAAGCCCCCCCCCCAAAAAAATATGAGTATGTTAAAATAGGAAATGGTGAAAAAGAGAAAACCAGTAACAAGAGAGCCACTCAGGAGGCAAATTCTTGGTGCATCAGCTCTACAGGATTATTAGGAGCTGAGCTCGGTACAAGCATTTCTGCTTGTTCCATTTTAGTGCTGCTAGTACATGTATGGAGGGAGTGGTGATAAGGAGGTACGCAGACGGGGGAGAGGGGGAGGGGATACTATTGCTCCAAACAACATATTTGAGGGTAAGAGGAAGTAGAGAGGTGATCTGCAGAAACAAGAGACACAATGTTAAGCTACCACTAATCACTGGATTTATCACCACCAACCAGTTTAGGAGGGCATGACTATGATCTCACACACCCAAACCCACACCTGGAGAAGTCAGTAAGCCCAGGGTGGTTAGCTCCAATTCAGCACACTTTTCACACTTAACAACTCCAATATAATTTTAAAAATCCAAGTTAAACTGTCAGGCACAAAAGTTCTATTGTTGCACTGCACCATCCTAAATGTACCCTGACCGTCTCTACGATAGAAAAAACGGCTCTGCATGTGTACTGAATAAAAGAAAGCATAAAGGGAAGGCAGCTGCTCAAGAAACCTCTCAGATTGACATTTCAGGTGTGGCGGGGACAGGATAGAAGAAAGAAGAGTATAAAAGCGAGTACATATCTTCTTTGAGGCAGTTAATCTGCTAAATCAGTGGTTCCTAACCTTTTTCATGGGAATATGACTCAACAATCAACTATCTTTCTTCAGAATTTCTCCACCTGTAATACAATTCAAATTGCACTTGTGTCCACACAGAAAGTAAAGCAAATTTAAATGGAGTTTGAATGCAGGATCATTTTGTTTATTCGGCATGAGCACCCCCCCCATCCCACACACACACAATCCTAGTAAACATTCCTTGTCTTTGGTCAGTCTTTTGTCAGAATAGTATAGAGAATTATTTATTTCAGCTTTCATTTCTTTCATCACATTTCCAGTGAGTCAGAAGTTTACAAACAGTGTTTGGTAACATTTTCTTTTTATTGTCTGACTTGGGTCAAACGTTTTGGGTAGCCTTCCACAAGATTCTCAAAATAAGTTGCTTAAAGTTTGGCCCATTCCTCTTAACAGACTAGGTGTAACTGAGTCAAGTTTGTAGGCCTCCTTGCTCTGACACGCTTTTTCAGTTCTTCACACAAATTCTCTATGGGATTGAGGTCAGGGCTTTGTGATGATCACTCCAATATCTTGACTTTGTTGTCCGTCCTTAAGCCATTTTGCCACAATTTTGGAAGTATGCTTGGGGGTCATTGTCCACTTGGAAGACCCATTTGTGACCAAGCTTTTAACTTCCTGGCTGATGTCTTGAGATGTTGCTTTACCATTTCATCATAATTTTCCTTCCTCGGGATGCCATTTATTTTGTCAAGTGCACCAGTCTCTCCTGCTGCAAAGTACCTCACAACATGTTTCGCTTAAGTGGAATCATTTCTACTCAAACAATTATGCTTTGTATTGATTTTGTATAGAAGCGTGCCACGTGAAAAGGTCACTTCATGTTGGGTGTGAAAACAAAGAAATTATTTTCAATGGACAGGAGAGGTGAATGTCAGACTTCAACAGATTTCTCCAGTTAAAAAACAGTAATTACCCAAAACCCTGACCTATGGATGCAATCATTTTGAATCAAGGACCACTGAGGGTCCTCAAACCCAGCTTTGAAAACCACTGTGCTAAATGACAGACACGCTCCTTTTCTCCTAGTTTTTGTTGTTGGCCACCATCCACTGTGTAACAACACACACTAAATCACTTACTGCTGCCATCACTGAGCTTGTGACCTAAATAAAAAAAACGTAGGACGCTGCTAAAACAGCTTTTATCTTGCTGACTCAGATCAGCAGCGGTAAATTAAGCACTGTGGACTTGAGATGATGATGAGATTTTGAGCACTGTCTTGCTATTGCAGATATACCTTTAGTGGAGCAAACATTTTGATCAAACGCAGACTGGAGCAAGCAAGATATTCACTGAACAAACATGTCAAATTAATACTATACTGAAATTATCCAAAAATGCTGTTTATGTGCAAACAAGTCAATTAAACTGATCAATATAATACAACAATTCTTGCTCTCTAAATTGTTTCTTTTTTCCAACCCTTCACCTTATATTTTAGGAGTTAAAGGTAGTCAAATGGAAATCAATGCAATCAAACCTAGGTGGTCCTACATGCTCTAAAAATCGGTATGATCTAGCTTTTGCGCATTGTGAATATACACAAGTAGAAGGAAAACTAATTTACCATTACTAAATTCTTCAATAAACTGTGTCTTACATTACTGAAACAAATTATGTCTCAGTACAGTCTGCAGTACACAGCCTGTTGAATTGGTATCTTTGGGCAAGGAAAAACTGCAGGCAACAAGGTAGGTGTACCTGCCCAAATTATGAATCAATTCCTTAAGCAACAACCTTGAGCAACCGGCTGAGCTGCAACAAGTACAGGCACATATGTTGAGAGGAGAGATCTGTATGTATAGTATGTCAACGCTTTCTAAAGACGGCATTTTATTTATTTATTTCCGGTTAGGAACTGAAAGTGAGCAGATGTTCGGTCAGCTAAACCTGCTACTTGTCCACAACTTAATTGCACTGGAAGTATAAAGCATAAGGTGAGGTCAAGGTTTTTAGTGAAAAATTAACACATAATTTTACCTTAACAACGGTAGACAGGCATCAGAGCAGTAACTTCAAATGACACACCTGAGGTCAGACTTACTGCTCTGAATTTTAACCTGCATTGTACTTGTGTTCACGTCATACATTCAGATCTGCATGTGATAACTGTATCCATGCACTGAGCTTTTGGGGCTTTCCCTTTTGATTTTCTAGTATTTATTCTTCTGGAAGCAATAGTTTTCAGGATAATGAAACTCAATACACCATTAATCTACTTTCTCAACTTCTTATCCTCTTTCAGGGTCAGGTTTTAGGGAGCTGGAGCCAATCCCAGCATGCACTGGGCAAAGGAAAGGGTTCCCTCTGGGCAGGTTATCAGTATACTCCATCAGAACGGCTTGTTGGACAGTTGAAGAACTCCCTCCTCTCTATGATGGCCAGCTTTTCACTCTGCCTCCCCCACTTCTTTTTAAAGCATAACCTGGCCCTTACATTGCTTCCCTATAAACATGGTTTTATAAACAGCAATGTAACTAAACATAAAATGTATTCAAATCTATTATTTTCTAAATCCATTTTATTTTATCCTAATGTGATGTGTTTCCACATCTTCTTTTTAATGTTGCTTTAATGCTTATTTGTGCTTTTACAATTTTATGTCCTTTTGTGTTATACAAATACACTTGCCTTACGCAGTACTATGTCCAGTGCATTATATAGCCAAAGGAGTATATTATGTGGGAAAAATACAGGTGTGGCAGGTCAAGGTCATAGACTGTATAACAGGGCTGCATGATATAGAAAAACACTGACATTGTAATATATTTTTTGCAATATATATTGCAATATTAAAAAAATGCAGGAAATTTCACCAGATATACAAAGTGTGTTATTTATGTACGGATACAGACACTGGCATGGACAAGTGGGGAGAGATTTTGTGAGAGTTTCTTAATAAAATAAAAGTAAGTAAAGTTAAAAAGTATATTTAACCTACATGGCAGAAGATAAACAGACTTAAAAGATAAACAGACTTTTCTTGTAGATTGGTCATGAAAAATTATAAACTTCCAAGTGTTGTATCGAGCAAAAAAAAAAATAAATGAATGAATAAATAAATAAATAAATGAAGTCATGCCCAAACTTCTAATAGACATGGGTTGTCATGAGGGCTGCAACTAACGATTATTTTTATTATCAATAAATCTGCAAAGAATTTTCACAATTAATCGATTAGTCTATAAATTGTCAAGGAATTGTGAAAAATGTTCACCACAATTACCCAACCTAAAGTCCAAAACCTAAAAAACTCTTTATTTACTATAATAAATGACAAAAAAGCAGCAAATTCTTATATTTAAAAAGCTGGAACCAGCAAATGTTTGACATTTTTGCTTGAAAAATGACTTTGGATCAATTATCAAAATTAGTTTGATCAACTAATCGAGAAATCCAGAAATTGTTGCAGCTCTAGTTGCAACCACATTTCTGTAATTCATTGATCCTTAGCTGATGTGAATTTGGCTGATAGAGTTATATCTTGACGGGGCTATTTAACAAGTGTAAAACATAAAAAAAGTAAACGGCTGTGAACCAATTTCATTTGTTGTTTATTTTCAATTACAGTAATGGAACCAAGTCCTCATGTCAACTCATCAAACCAATGTAATATTGTGTCATTTATTTTTGATTTTCAATTAACGCTGCCCAACATGTTAGTATGACTCACTCACAACTCAAACCATTATTAAATACAGCAGCTAAAAATAAAAAACTTAATAAAAGACTCCTCTCCTTTGTAGCTGCACAACATCATAACATTGCATAACAAAGTCTAAACCACCGCCCACAGAAAGGCCAGAACAGATCGACCCACAGAGTGCCCACAGTGTGAGCATGGCCTTTAGTACCCGACTAGTTTGTGCTAGTCTTACTGGGACAGAGGAGTGGAATGGTGTTAAGAATGCTCACTAAACCGTTTCCATCACCCCAAAAAGCTGAATATGAATTAGGAATAAAAACTTTTAAATTCTTGCTCCATTGTAAACAAAGAGGTTACTTTTGAAGTAGGGGAAAAAACATTTTATTGCATAATTTAAAGCATCATAAACAGGGTACATAGAATAAAAATATTCCATGAAAAGTTAGCACACTAGTTATGCCATTTCCTAGAGACTGTATAATACTTTCTTTCTTTCTTTTTTTTTTTTAAAACAAGATGAGAATGTAGGGCTGTGGAGATTGTGTTGCTAGTTCTGGAAAGTTACAAAGAAATTGGGCAACAGTCACACCTCCCTTCCTCCAAACTTCTGAAAAGAGCTTTCAACTTCTTACAGACTTTTTGGAAAACATCCAATGCAACATGTAAGGGCCCTGACTATTTTCTTATCAAGTCTTCTGATATGACTTAATGTTGAAACCAAACCTTTAGGGCCAGTAAAAACCTGTGAATCCTCTTCCAAGGTGTTAAAAAAGAGCTAGCACCTCACTTACCAAGAAGCTGCTTTCATATGAAGGTGCTGAATAAATGTGGACAACCATCATTTTAGCACAAAATTATTATCCAATGCCAGGTCTTGCTCCACATTTTTACAATAAATTATGATTTCAGAGATGCTGGTTACTACACAGAATCAAAGAAAAGTAAGGTTAACTGAATTTTTGAGAAGGCAATGTGCTTTCTCCCCTCATTCCAACAACAAGGAGAAAACAAGCAAAGACAAATATTTGCATGTGATCAGGGTAAAATGTGACACTATTTGCAGAGCAGACAAAAGAGACATTTGAGAGGACTTGGCAGACAAAGAGGATTCCATTGAAAATGTATGATGTCTTGAATTTTCTGTTTGACTTGTCTCATAGGCTGGTTTCACTTGCTAAGAATGATATGTGACACATACTCTGCATGTTAGAGAAGAAAAACTTTGGCAGTGTATGTGGTAAAGACTGTATCAGCTTCAGTCAAGCTATTGCAGATAAACACCTGATTTGCTGTTAATGTTAAGTTAGGCGTGATTAGAAAAATCACTCAAAATTGACTCAAAAACATAGTCCCCTCTTACATTTACACACTAGCGGTCGTGGAGCATACAGATCCCTTCTTTGTAGATGTCAGTGTCTTGGACCCCCAGAAAGTGGTCCACAGCAGCAATATCGTATTATCATACGTTATAATAATCACTATCAAAAATGGCGACCACTGAGCTCCTTCTTCTTCTTGAGGAAGAGGTAGTAGTCTAAGGGTTGCCAAAACAGGAGAATAGATCGGGTGTTCAGACACATTAAAATCTTGATTCGTGCATATCAGCCATCCCTAATGTGGACTTGTGGGCTAGAGTGTTGTCCTGGTGGAAGAACATTCCTCTTATTAGTTCCCCATACCGAATCTTCTTCAAAACAGAGAAAATCATCCCAGGTCATCATCATGCCTACGGACCTCACCGATTTGGTTTCCTTGGGAGCAGAGGACTCTGGTTGTTTCGACTATTTGTATTGTTCTTTCATGTCTGATTGGAAGGGGAGGACCCCAGTCTCATCTGTGGTTCCGTATTGCTGGAAAAATCTCTCAGGATTCGCCACAAAAATGGCATGATTGTGTCTTGACGTACTGAATCCACTTCTTATCAGGCCCTAGAACTTTCGCGAGCTGACACCATGGTCACTTGGAGTTCATTGTGGAAAACTGCATGGACAAGTTCCTGAAGATACCCAGCTCTGTGGCAATGTTCCGTTGTGTTATTTAGTAAGCCCAAGAGCTGAGAAAATTCAAACCATGTAGCCCTTCAACTAAGGATGCAGCTAATGATTATTTTCATTACCAATTATTTTTATTATTCTGCTCGTTATGTTCATGATTAATCGATTTATCGTTTAGTCCTTAAAATGTTAAAGATTTGTTAAAATGCTCATCAAAAGTCAAAAGTGACATCTACAAATTGCTTCACCAGTCCAAACCCAAAGACTCTTCATTTACTACCATAAAAGACAAAGAAATTCTGCAGATCCTGCTTAAAAAATGACTGAAACGGTTCATAAATTATCAAAACATTTGGGAGATTAATTTTCTTTCAATCAACAAATTTATAAATCGACTAATCATTGTATCTCTACCTTCAACTAACTTTGGAAAACAATGACAGGCAGGCAGGTTTATTAGGTGCACCTAGCTAAAACTAATGCAGTCTGCAACAGTCCTGCAAAAATCCAACCTGCATGAATGTTATGTTCATTTTGTTGAAACTGTTTTAGAGAGGTGTTGATTCAACTGTATGATCATTTTTGAGGATGTACAGTAGCTTACGGTGCTGTTGAACTCTATTGCATCATACAGACAGGTGTCTCTCTTATTTAGCCTACCCTCATCAATATAAATGAAGTGGGGAAAAAACAAAAACAAAAGACGAATTAGTATAATGCAATACAATTCAACTGCATGACAAACCGCAGTTTCTAGGTGAGGAGATCACAGAGAGCAGGGGGTAAGCAGACCAGAGGATAAAACACCATTGTGGATGCATGTCATTTTCACACGTAAAAGGCATTTTGAAATGTATCTGGCGTTGTGTAGGTAAATCAAAGCAAAAATATGAAAATCATTTAAATTTTGAGGTGACGGTGTTTTAACAGGGCAACAGCCTGTATGTAGGAAATAGCATGCCAAACCCGTGGGCCACAGTCCAGAAATAGATGTGAGTATGTTGGTGGTGGAACACAGAAGTGCTGCCAGTTCCAACTTAACATGCAAGTGCCAGTGTTCAAAATAACCCTGTCTTCCAGTTTCTAGCCTCCTTTGCTTGCCATTTCACACTGCTGTGCTGTGGATGGTGACAACAGCGTCATTCACACGTGACAGCTGGCTGCCTGGATGGTCAGAGGTGGGGCAGAAAGGCAGGAACTGTGCCTCTGCTGCTGGACGTTTCTACCCGTCTGGATGACAAGAAGGCATGAGTGGGTAAACACAAAGAGAGAAAAGTGCAAGTTTTAGACTGGAGCTGTGTTCTGTTTATAGCAGATGAGCCCAAAGATATAAACTACTACCTAACCCATTAACTACTGGATCAGCACACGTATGCACAAGCACCAGCTGAACACCCCTTGCCTCTCCCACCCCTATGGTGACAGCTAAAAAAGTGAAAGGCATGGTGATGCAACATGACAGACTCCATGGAAGAAGACCATTTAAAAGTAACAAAAACAACTATTCTTGGTTTCAGGTGATTATAAATTAATGGAAACATAATTATGAATATTCTATTCCATTTCAGTTCCTAAATCCCTCTAAGTTAGAAAACAGCACAGACTGAGGGAGAATCTGACAAAACTACAATACCTGCAGCCCCCTGGTGTCCTACAAAACACACACATCCCACACAACACCGGTCCTCAACTGGCATTCATGTCATTGCACTCATACAACAAACTGCAGACATGGCAACTACAGCAGGACTGTGGCTAATATCAAAACATGATTTCTCTCTCTTTAGTGTTGAAAGATATAGCTATGCATCAACCATAGCCTGTCTATTGGTATGATGACCTATGATGATGGTTCAGGGTTTTTCCTGCACAGAGACAGAGGTTTCAGTCACCCCAAAGGAAAATCACCAGCACCAAAATGATGAAGGATAATTGAGAATAAAATTAGCAATTCAAATCCTCTCTGAAAGTGTTTAAACAATTAATCAAAAAAATGTTGAACAAGCAGAAAATGAAACCTTTTCTCATGATACATTTTTCACCTAGCCCATATCAGCCAGTCCTAACTGTACGTGGACCAATCATGTTTACTGTTGTCCGTAGTCACCCCCCAAAGGCCCAATCGGAGCCAGGAAAAACCCTGTGGTTAAAAAACTAGAATTTCCAGTCAACCAGTCAAGGTGCAGTTTACACTAGGGTTGGGCCAGTGTAAAGATTTTCAAACCGGTTTAATATTGAGCCATAGATTAGACCGCTATACCTACTTTTACCACTAGGTAATGCAAATGACTCAGTTGCGCCCCAGTGGAACATAATGGAACCCATTAATGAGAAATTAGCTTCACCACAATCTATCAGAACAACTGTGACACCTCGTACTTTTTATTTCTCACAACAACCATTCAAATTAATTTATCTTCTTCCACAGTTTAACATCAATAATAAATGAAATAAGACTTCAGCCGAGTGCAACTTGAGAAAAAATGCCAGTGGCTACATTTTAGATGTGCATAGAAAGCTTGTAAGTCAATGAGTTTTCGACATGTTCCTCTGAATGTTTCACATTAATTCTTTAAAATAGAATTTCTGCCTCGTTGTTCTATACCTCCGCGCACCAATCAAGTTGCAATTTCCATCCATGTCTGTCCAGACTCATGTAATATACAGTATGTAGTGACTGATACAGAGCGTCATCACATGGTGCAACAGCAATCACCTGAAGCTCAATATCAGCAAAACCAATGAGCTTGTGGTGGACTTCAATGCTTCAAATATGGATGTTGCTGCAAAGAAACTCCAAATTCTAAAACATGAATGCCTCACACACATTTTCAAATCTCCCCTTTTGTTCCTAAATCATGGTGTTAAATAATGGCCAGAAAAGTGTTTTTGCAGAATATTGACCTTTGAGATATAAAATGTGATAAATCCTTCTTCATTATCCTGTTAGACATTTGTTTGAAACTTTGTCATTATTAGCGTATGAATTCTTGAATTCTGAAAATTTGTTTAATAGGTCACAGTGACCTTGACCTTTGACCACAGAAATCTCATCTGTTGATCCTTGGGTCCAAGTGGACATCTTTCCCAAAGTTGAAGAAATTTCCTTAAAGCCTTCCTGAGATATTGTGTTCACAAGAATGGGACGTACAGTACGTATGGGTGGAAAAAACCCGAAAACATAATGCCTCTGACCATGGCCATCGCTGCCGCGGAGGCATAAAAAGTGGATTTATCTATACTGTTGCTTATCAACCTGTCTGAAGCAGCGATTCGCGGACATATGCCACATGCTGACGTGACTACTGTGGGGTGTTCATGTACTCTAATGTTGACTGCTGACTGGAGAGGAACTGTACTTTACTTCATGAATGTACAGAGAGGACAAAGGAAAAAGTAGAGAGAGAAGCGGAGTCTCTGGTGACTGTTGACTTCAGGCAGTGGATGAACTGACTACAAACACACAGACACACACCCTCGCCTACCGAGGCCCACTAGCTTATGGCTAAAGTAAAGTATTCTATTTTTATTATTATTCGTTACTTGCGCGAGTGTTCTTTTTGTGATTTTTCTTTGCTGTGGCGGCTAAGATTTTGCCATTGCAGGCAACCATACTAAAATGTTGACAGCAGAAACACTGTCAGTGTTCCAGCTAGCTGCAGGGACTTTGCAGTTTGTAGAGTTTTTTTTTTCCTGTAGAAATGTGTCAATAGATTAAAACCATTTATTTGTTGGTGTGATGGGCAACATGAAAAAAAAAGTTCATATGGGGATGTATTTTCATTTTAACAGTTGCCATTCATCCTATGAGGGAGAGAGGTAGATTCATCCATGGCCAGAGATAATCTTTTTTTTTTTTTTAAACAATGGAGTGTAGTTAAGATGAAACTCTTATAGCCTGGGGAAAATTTCAATACCCAAGTATCTTAAATTACCAGTGCAAAGTGGTATTGATGAGTTCTGTTCTGCACAATCCCAAGCATCTTCCAAGCAAGTGGGAGTATAGTGGCCTCGTCACAGTTTATTGTGTAGAGATTTTAGTGAATGTGTTAATGAGATTAAGGGTTTCTTCCAGTGAAGGCAAGGGTTCCTGTAAGTACAATAAAATATCATCTGCATAAAGACTGATTTCATGTTATTGGTTTGTGGTGTGAACGCCTTTAATGGCATTGTTGTGAGGTATAGCTGCAGCAGTTGGCTCTATGAAGATAGCAAACAACGAAGGAGAGAGTGGGCATTCTTGTCTGGTGCCCTGGTGAAGTGTGAAACTCAACGATGTGATTCCATTTGTGATGACCGTGGCTTTGGTTGAGGCGTACAGTGTCCTTAGACAATGGATGAGTCCCCAAAGCCAAATTAGTGTAGTGTTTTGTTCAGTGTGCACTAGAGATGCAGCGATTAACCGATTTTACTGTTAACCGTGATTTAAAAAGTCACAGTTAATCCTTAAGGCTCTGCAACACCGAGTGTTTCTGTTCTCACTCGCAAAAAAACGGACATTATGCTGGTTCATTATTTTCGGTGCAACCTGCACGGAACGAAAACAAAGTTACACCAGCGGTGCACCACCTTAAAGTGCCGTGCTTGTCAAGAGACATGGAGGCTACGCTACATTAGCTTAACAACGGCAGAGGGACCAAGCAGCGACGCTTTGTATCCACCAAAGAAAGTCGGCAGTGTGGGAGCATTTCGGGTACACCAAGAATGACCAGGGAGTTATTCAAGATGACGGATCACCCGTCTATAAAACCTGCCGAAAAAAGTTGCGGCTAAAGGGGCAAACACATCAAACTTGATGCAGCATCTGCGGGATCACCACCCAGCTTTACACGCT
>JBBPCS010002714.1:0-13166 GCA_037974645.1 Hollardia meadi
TGATTGACAGCTGAGCCCTGCTCCTGATTGGGCGTCGGGTGTATGGGCACAATTCCGCGGCTCCACCGCTCACAACCAAAGTCAAGTGCCTTGTTTTGTTCGAAAAGAGAAAGAACATGATTTGTTTTCCTCTGCTTCATCTATATTTGATTTAACAGCAGACATTGTCCAAATGAATCAATTAAAAAAGGCTTTTAACAAAAAAGAATATTCTCCGTCAGGTGTGTGAGACAGAGACAGCTTGTGAAAGTAATGTAAAAATCAAACACTGTCAAGTTTTTATAGGATGCAGCTTAAAGCTATTGTTAAAGCTAAAATCCTACAACTTTTTCCTCTTACTGTATTTTGAGAGGTGGCTGCAGTGACAGAGCTGTAGTCGTCGTTGGTCCCATTTGGTCCGGTATATTTGGCGTAAGTGTAAATTGAAGAGATTTCCACAGGAGGAGATCTGCTCCGTCTGTCCTCCCTGATATTCTCATACACTTGGTTGGCCTACAGGAAAAGATGGGTTTGTATTAATGTCAAATAGTTTTATCAACACTAATGATGCTTTGAGGTCCAAAATGTACCGAAACTCACCTGTGAGACAGACGCGTACTCCGCTACCACAGGAGGTCCTGAACAACACAACCAAAGAACAGTTAGTTTTACATACAAAGAAAAAACAAGCGGTTAAAAATGTCATTTTTCTGTGAGAATTGGGAAGTTGTGTGTGTTTCCTGTCGCCTCACCTTTGTCTTTAGAAGACCTCTTCCTGCAGTATATCAGCACGGCCAGTGATAACAGGACGACCATGATGACCAGAGTCAGACCCACATAAAGCCAAACATCTGTAGTTTGAGACAGGAAGCTTATATTGTCAAGTTTACACACACACTTCCTGGTGGATTACGACATTAATGCCGTGTACTGGACTCTCAGGTACATGAGGGCAAATAAAGGCATAAAGACGTCTCCACTTCCTCCCACTGTACAAAAATGAAGCCAAAATATCCCGGACACGAGCGCTGCCATCTTGCGCTGGTGATGTCATTTGGAGCCAGAGTCTGTGCAGAGAAATTATTTATTACGTTTGATAAGCGCTGACATGCAACAGTGTTTATAAACTGCAGCTCGGAATCAAAAAGAGCCGCGTCGCGCGTGAACATACGTTTATATTCACGAGCACGAGATGAAACTCACGCTTTCCAGCAGCAACCTCTGTGAGGACCAGTCCAGACAATATGTGGGCATGATGCGCTCCTCATAGGCACAGATAGTTTTAAAACAAGACAATGATTACCTCGTCTCACAGTCAACGTTTTAATCACCTCTGGAAACATGGAAAGCAATTGATTGACATTGACTATTGATTAAATAGCTGTTGTTGAATTCAAAATGTTAATTAGCTGGGCACATACTGACGTTAGCTACCTGTGGCAGACGTTAGCTAGTAGTCGCAGACGTTAGCTAGCTGTGGCAGATGTTAGCTAGCTGTGGCAGACGTTAGCTAGTAGTCGCAGACGTTAGCTAGCTGTGGCAGATGTTAGCTAGCTGTGGCAGATGTTAGCTAGTAGTGGCAGACGTTAGCTAGCTGTGGCAGACTTTAGCTAGCTGTGGCATACGTTAGCTAGTAGTGGCAGACGTTAGCTAACTGTGGCAGACTTTAGCTAGCTGTGGCAGACATTAGCTAGCTGTGGCAGACGTTAGCTAGCTGTGGCAAACTTTGGCTAGCTGTGGCAGACGTTAGCTAATAGTGGCAGATGTTAGCACTGGCAGAACATGTTTATCTGGTGATTTGGAAATGTAACTGGTCATTAAAATTCTGCATTTTAATTTGACGTTTTATTTATGGGAATTCTTGAACACATTTGATGCTTGAATGTGAAGAGATTTAAATACACTTTCATGGGCGTGCCTGTATTCGATGTCTCAGACTGCTGGTCAGACTCAGAGGTTAAACTCTGTGTTGTCGTCGGTGTAGAGGCTGATGGCACTGATGTTGGAAAAGTCGGTAGACTTAAGTTTGGTTTTGAAGTGATTGGATCTGTGAACAAAAAGCACAAAAGAAACAAATACACACTGATACAAAGAAATGAACAAACTGATACTTCATTCTTTCTAAGTGGAAACTCACCATCTGTGACAGTGACCTCAAACTCTTGTGACTGGGATTGACCCATACCACACCGGTACTGTCCTGAGTCAGACGTGATCAGCTGTGTGATGTTCACAAACAGAAGTCCTCCTGCAGAAGATCCTTCGACGTATTCAATACTGTATCTGTCTTTCTCAACTCTGTTCTCGGTTGTTTTTATGAGAACGCCGTCTCCTGCATTTAACTACGATGTTTCCTCCGGTTCTTTTGTTCAGGGTTGTTTTCTCAGGAGGATTTCCTTCCAGCATTACTGTTGAAAAGATGAACAACTGACAGTTACTATCTTTAGTTCCTGTAAGAAATCACACTTCTTTAAATCTGATCTAAAGTCACACTTGGGGCTGCTTAGCTCTGTGACTGCTGATCGTGGTGTAGTGATTATAGATTCTTTCACCAAAGATTTAACGCATCATAATCTCAATTTCTGCCCACAATTTCATTTTATTTCTTTATATTTGTGTTGATGCTGTAAATTGTAAAAAAAAAATAATAGTGTTAACTTTATGTACAGATTCTGTTTGCAAAGAATGGCATTCATTTTTAAAGCCCAGACAACAACAGCTCACACAAAAATAAAGATGGCCACCGCGTCTCCGGATAAGAGCGCTGCCATCTTGTTCTGGTGACATCATTTGGAGCCAGAGTCTGTGCAGTCGTGATCAGGGGGTGGAGCCACGGTATCAAGTTCCCGCCCATACACCCGCCCACCCAATCACGAGCAGGGCTCAGCTGTCAATCATGACGTTTCAGCCCCTTTTTATAGCATAAAATAACTAATTAAAACCAAAGGAAGTGGAGACGCAGCGGCCATCTTTATGTATGTTCATGCTCTGGTCACACTGATGTCAAAATGAAAATTAGGAGAAACGTTATACAACTAATTTAAAATTGTGTGTCCATCAGCTTCTGCCACTGAGTTTTATCTGACCTTTATTTAACCAGGCAACTCATTAAGAAAACAAATGATTTACAATGTAATGTAAAAATAATGTAAAATTCTTGACCAGAATAATTTAAATCTTGAAAGACTAAGTGTGTGTTTCACACTTATTCAAATGAACTTTCAGCTACTTTACAGCAGACCTGTTGGTTTTAAATGATCATTCATCAAACAAAATCCATCAGCAGCAGTCAGTGAACTCACCATCTACAACAATGATTTCAATCTGCTTGTATGAATATCTCGTCAATCCACACCTGTACAGTCCAGAGTCCGCCTTGGTCAGCTGAGTGATGGTCACAGAAACATCTCCTCCTGTCTGAGTTTTTATATACTTAATGCTGTATCTGCCTATCTGAGCGCTGTCACCATCTGTTCCAATGAGAACGTCCGCTTTTTTACACGTTTCCTTGCAGAAATATTTCCTTTGTCCTGGAAAAGAAAAGGAGCATTTCACTGTGAGATCTCCTCCTTCTGTTGGTGAATAGACAATGATTTGGGCATTGACGAGACCATCCTGCAGAGCTGTTAAAAGATGAACAATCACTGGTTATAGTCTGTACTTCCTGGAAGATGCTGCAGTCTGATCAATAACTTCTTAAGATATGGAAGACTCTAAGACAGGGTTAGGTCTGAGATAGGATTTTTCCCAATCTGGTATTACAGAAGAAAATACTTTTCTCACCTCACCTCATTGAAACAAACTGAAACAAAAACGAGGGGTCGCCTCTTATGTAACGGACATCCAAATTGCTAATTGCTGCTGTCACCTCAGCTAAATTGTGTGACATAGTGGGCTGAGATATTAATATGTCAGCCACTTCACTTTGAAAATCTCCTGTACCAAAAAACGAAGCACATTTGTAAGCTGAACCAGAACCGGGAGAGCCCCGTTCCGCCTGGTCGGCCTCTCTAAAGCTGGTCGCAGTCTCTCGGCTAACTGCGGGATCACGACCCGGAGCAGCCCGATTCGACTAACGAGCGTTTAGTCACCGAACTGAAAAACATTTACACAAGTTTAAAATGCGTGGAGTGACACACAAAGTGTCTTGGAAGGTGGTATGCTGTTCATACGCTATCGCATGAGATGGCTACGGGAGGTAAAGATGACAACTTCTCACCACCAGAGCAGCGTGACCACATCTGAAGTTCATGTTTGAGACTTTTGAAATGGAGAAAGACTCATTTTGTCTCATACGTACGTTTTCTCCATCCAACCTGAGAAAACATGTCGAGGTTATTCCAGATAAATGTTTTAAACGAGGGTGTCCGAGCTTCTAGTAGTTTTTGTGCTTTGGTTGGTCAAATCAAATGACTTTTTATGGATTGGATCTGGATTTGATTTGTTGTCATTGTGACGGGGTCCTGTCTGAATTTACTGCAGAGGCATGCTACTAGTCTCTTTAAGGCCCCCCTCCTGAAAAACCCAGGCTGCTCTGATTGGTCAGCTGGCCCATTCTGTTGTGATTGGTCATCCACTTAGTGTGTGTGTGTCTTAAATGGCACGCCCCTTACCATAACTGGATTTCAGTTAGCAGAGGCTACCTGAGCAGCTAAAACACTGCTGTCGCTACGGCAACAATGGCGTCGGTTGTACCCGTGAAAAACACAGCGTCTCCTCGACATGGAGATACCTCGAACAAAACTCTTCCTGGTCGGGGCGTGCCAGATTACAGCTCCACCCAAGGGCGTGCCAGACTAGCTGTAAGGCATGCATTATGCAAAGTGTGACATGGTGATGTCACAAAGTCACGGAAGTGAAGGCTAAACTACTGATGAGGCATTTCAGGCACTTCAGGGACAGTGTTTTCTGTGGGAGAAAGGAGCTCCCTTTGCGATAGACTTTCAATTTAGCAGACCTTGTACATGCACAAAAAAATTTGTAACACATTAAAGGTAATGTAAATCTGCAAAATGCAGAATATATCTTTAACATTACTGACATACGGAAGAGGATTAGGGCCACATAAGAAAAATGTATTTGAGTTCTGATTTTTTTCTCAGAATTTTAAATTTTTTCTCGGAATTCAGAGGAAAAAATTCAGAGAAAAAAGTCAGAACTCATTAATTTGTCACATGTGGCCCTAATCCTCTTCCGTACTGACTAAAGGTATTTCAGAAATATCTGTTTGAATCTTTAAATAAACACAGTACGATAACGTCATACGTAGACTCATGCTATTACTTAAGTATTATTAAAAGCAAGTACTCGAGTACTTCCACTCAAGTAAAGAATTTGATAGAACATACTCTGGCTCAAGAAATGGAGTTGTGTCCACTTTATAGAAACCACACGAGCTCAGTGAGAGCTTCAACATTCTTCTTCTCATGTATAAGAACAAAACCTGAGTGAACTGATTCAGTCTTTTTCTGTTAGACTGTTTGTTACATGAGTGAGCAGTTATCAGTAGATTCAGACTTCTCTTTTCGTCTCTAACGGAGTGAACAGAACGATTCAGGAACCAACATGTCGACATGTTGTTTCCACACCAGCGTTTCAACACGCTGCTGGTTTTATTTCGCCCATCTGCAAGACGAGATGTCTTCTCAGTACGTATTTCAAAATTCCTTTATTACAGCACTTTAAAATAAAATGATGCAGAAAAACATCCACGGTCCTCGTTCTGTGTCAAAATGTATCGAGTTAATGTGAAGCTTCAGCAGTTTGACTTGGAAAAATAAAAGGGGGTCTTAAATCTGTAACTTTGGAAGATACGAATGCCTCAGACTGCTGAATCCTCACAGTAACTTTTGTCCCTCATCACTTCCACTCCTTCCTCTCCAGTGATGGACCCCTCCGAAGGGCATGTGAGGATTGTGTTGGGGCAGACTTGAATGAACCTACTCTGATCATCATGTTCGACAACATGAGAAACTGTCACACCACAGACTGATCAAATCAAATAAAGGAAAACGTCGTAATAAAAGTGACAGAAACACAAAGTGAACGCACTCACAGAGGAAAACGAAGCCGATCAAAGTGTGAAGGCCGTTCATGTTGACGCTCTGCTGGTTTACTGCTGCCTCTCTTTCTTCTTCACTGTAACAGGAACTTCTTAAAATGATGAAGGGAGTCCTGCCTCCAGGGGCGTGTCCAGACGTTTTGACTGGGGTGGCCCAAGTGGAGGGAGTCATGAAGTATATATATATGTATATATATATATATATACGGTTTACCATTTGTTATTTACTTTAACTGCCAACATTACAGTGTCTTAATATTTCTTACAGTCCTACATTATTTTTTCATATTACATTCATTTAGCAGAACCGTCTCCTTGTTCGGACACCGTTTGCTAATATGTTCCATACTCGGACACTTCTGTCCTGACTCCTGACGCATTTTCCGGTCTTTTCGTGGGGCTGAAATTTGTCGATCGCCACTGAAGCGTAAATAGAAGTATTTAACAAATCTTTAAGAGTCTACATGTAGAATTTTATATGAATACATGAACATTTGGGTGTCTAATTACTATGCGAAAGTGACTTTGATGAGAGAAAGTACAAAGATCGTGTTGGCGACGGTCTCTCCCCTGGAAGTGTGTCTGTATTTTCACTGTGCTACTGCATTTGAAATTGTTAAAGAATATTATCTTATTTTGAAGACAAGAAGTGCGGTCTCAGATGTGATGTGCATTGATGTTGGTTTGGCCAGCAATAGCCAGCAACGCTCAGTGTTAACAACGTGGGTGTCCGGATGAGGATAAGGTTAGCGCACGGCTGATTCACCGGTGATGCCGCCCTTTGACAGACTCTGGTAAAGACAAAGCTAAAGTAAATGATTAAAAAGATAAACCTTTAGAAAGATAAGAAGTTAGACTCTAACACAATTAGATGAACTAAGAACATCACATGATCACTTATATTAATAATTAAAGTGAAATTTCATCAGCATGTAAGCATAAAAGTGTCCGGTTGTTGGAACAGTGACGTGTTAGCTGATGCTTTTATCCACCTAGTGGGCCACGGAGGAAGTAGTACAGTCAAATGGTTTAATTATTGTTATTAGTATAATTATTTTTTTCATAATTTATAAAGAGCTATTTTTATATCTAAAGGTGCACAAGAATTCAGTGTTTTGTGTTGATGGACTAAAACAAGGAAGCTGAAGACATTTTGTACAAAGAATTAATCGAATTAATCAAGAAAATCAATCAACAATCATCCCCCCCGCGGTGATCCCGCTCTCTGTTCCCTGACCAGGAGAAGGTCGTTCGTGTCCCGTCTGGTCTTCATCTACAGCTGCCACACAAACCAGAGGAGCAGACTGGTCTGCCTGCTCCTGCCTCTGAAGCAATGATTGACAGGAAGCAGCTATGATTAGAATTGATTAGGCTTTTTAGGGCTGTTGACACGTTTGATCTGATCTTCTGAACTTTGCTGACACTAAAGTTTGCATAAAGATATTAAATACAGGTAAGAATTCTCATAAGATCCTACACCAAAATATCAGGTCCAGACAGAAAATCTGGGTAAAAACACAAAAATTCAAATCAAGTTTATTAAACTGAGTTTCGTTGTCTTAAAGCATTTGTTTCTGTGAAGAAGAAAAGGAGGAGGAGGAGGTCTTGAGAAATTAGTGTTTAGCTCCCTCCAGTGGTCAGAGTGAGTAACTACACCACTCCTCATACAACTGTTAATATTAATACACGACAAAAGACACTGCATGTGTTCATATTCAGACTTATCACTGTCTATAGATGTATGAATTATTAGTTAACATGAACCTGCTCATTTTAAGGCCCGTCTAACAGCCATGGTTCAATGTCACAGTGAAGAACAGCAGTTAGAACCGAAATACAGAGCCGTTGCTATGGAAACGATACACATCTAGCATTGGCGTAAAGTGGCAGTTGCAAGATCCAACATGTCACAAATCTTTTGTTTTTTCTTTTTTAAAAAAAAAAAAAAAACATTATTGAGGAATGAAATGTACAAAAACAATCGCATGGTACAATAAAAGAGAATTCCTCTATTGCAGACGAGCAATTTAGAAAGAGATACAAAGAAATAAACATTAGAATAAAAAAAGGAGGGGAAGTTGAGTTTTCAGATATCTATTTTTATGTATAAAGAATTTACCAAGAATAACAATTACATTCACTGCAATGGACGTCTTAAAAGTTCTCCAGAAGATATATTCCATATGTTCCATTCATCATTTTAAAGTGGATGTCCTTCACTTTTGGTGCAGGAGAGAATTTAAAGAATTTTGTTTTTAATTTGTACAGTTTGTACAGAATAATGACTTGCACCTGAATGTCACATACCTGCATTTCCATAATGGAGTGTTCTGGGGACTGGGGATTAATTTCCAATATAATAACACCTGATGATGAAGCACTGATACTTTATCAACACCTCAGAGGAAGGTTGATGCGTCCTAGTTTCATAAAAATGTGATTTTCTTTCATTTTTCAAAAAGGATCTTTTACTCCTCCTTCCTCATATTCTTTAACCATAGTGAAGTTAGCATGATTTGTAGCTTTTTATAGCATGTTTGGGGGATTTACAGGCTCGTCACGGATCTTTAGTCTGTCAGGGGTTAAGTTCCTCAGTGAGGGAGAACAGAAAGTGAAACCAGGTGGTCACATGAACAGACACGTCATGGAGGGAGGCGACAAACAAGAGACCAACAAACCGGCTCGTTGGATGTTTTCCAGCCGTGTTTGTGGAAACTAAAACGCGTATTTTTCTAGGAGACGTCGAGACAGTTTCCAGCCGAGATTTTTCAACAAATCCAGGTAATTCAGTTCAAAACGCGAACCCCACTGAGTGTTTTTACACTAACCAATTGATTTGTGTGCCTAAAACTAACCCATAAGCACAGTATGTTACAACATACATTAAAACTAAAAGAAGTTTCATATAAAACATCAAGTTTTAACGACCGGCTCATGCCTGATTCGCAGAAACATGAAGTCATACAAACATTTATTCTGCGTGTCTGACCGCATTTTACAAAATAATATGAGGTTTAAAGAGATCATGAGCAAAATCCAAACTAAAACCAGCTGGTGGTTTAAACCAGAGGGCTGAACTAGGAAGTGAGTTTAACCTCCTCAGATTTAACTCGGGTTATCAAGTAAAGTCGGGGTTAATCTCTGGTTAAAGTGGAGTTAAACGGTGAATACGGTGTTAGTTTTATTTATTTGGAGTTGGTGCGCGTTCGCATAAAACGGGAGTGTCCGAGTTTTTTTTATTAGGAGTCTTGCCCCATATTTTTCCAGGAAGAACGCACGATGACAAAATCAGGATATGAAGAGTTTAAAGAAACATTAATGATAAAATCTAACAAAAATGTTAGAAAAACATGCGTCCTTGTCTTCTCTCTCTGTCTTTTATTTGGAATAGAACTGAAATGTCAAGAACAACAGAGTCCAGAGAGAGAGAGAGAGAGAGAGGGAATATTCCGAGAGAAAAATTCAGTATTTTTGAGATTAAAGTGGTCAATTTAAAATTAAGAAAATAAATCACAAATTCCCAAGAACAAAACTTGAATATTATCTGACAGAATAATCTTAAATTTTACAAGAAACATTCAGAAAAATAGTGTTTTTTTCCCCCGCAAGGAACCACATCATCACTTTTCAAGGCTGCTCAGTCTCATCAGTGATGACCTCATCAGATTATATACCTGCAGTGATGACCTCATCGGATTACAGATCTACTTCACGATCAGATTCATCAAGAAAGAAATTCTCCTGATTTAAGCCCACAGTCACCAGATTATCATAAACATCCAGACTTTAAAGAGACGTCGCTGTAAATCTGACCTGTACAGAAAAAAAAGATGATCCATGATTTGGATTTATTCTCATAAATTTGTGACTTTATTTTGGGTTTTTTCTTGGATTATTAAGCCACGCCCCTCCACCATCAGCTCCGTTTTTTCTACCTACAGTGGCCCTAATATGCCGCTTTTACACTCAAGTAAAATATTCTAAAAATAAACAATTTTTAGTTTAACCACCACTATCACAGCCAAATCCTGCCGATACGATACTTTGTAAAAACATCACAGATTAATCAGCCAAACCGAAGTGAAAAGTGATGTCATCCTCAAAGAAAGGCAAAGGAATTGAAGTACATTCCTCATAAAGTCTTAATAGTAAAAGAATAAAGAGCATAGTGAATGTCTTTTCTTAGATCATGTGTGGTCCTGAGGTGAATGAGCTCTTTCCTCCAGTCACAGCTCTGTGTGTGTGTCATGTGACTGAGCAGCAGCTTGTTGTGTTTGTGTGAAGGACTCTGTCATGAATCAGAATCATGAGGACAGAGAGGAGGAAGCAGCACCATCCAAAACCAGTCTGCAGCATGACGTCCAGACCGACGCTCAGAGGTGAGACGATCTTTGACTCTCCAGGACTTCTCCAGGTCACAGAGCACAGTTGTCAGGAGAAACTGTAACATGTGACTTCAGAAAGAGTGTTTGAGTTAACCAGTTTGTCCTGATTCATTCCAGTCTGGCCAGTTTCACGTTCCGGTCTTCTGGACTGAACTGTGAGCTGATTGGTCGGTTTGATGTTGTAAACAGCAACACGTCCGTAATGTTTCACATTTTTCTTCTTGTCCAGCCAAATAATTAATGTCTGTCTATCAGGATCCATCAGGCGCCGAACTGTCCTGAACCCGAACCCAGCTGTGTGTCCATGAAGAGTGACGTCTCTATGGGTCGTCCTATAAACTTCAAAGATGGACGCCACTGCGCGGATCGAAAGTAAGGACTCAAAACGAAATTATGTGTTTTTATCTGACTGACTCGGATGAAGTTCTCCTCCAGGTGCTGCAGAACAAATTTGACAAAACACAAATTCTCAAACAATGCGTTGCGACCACCGGGAGTACCACGAGTTGGGCGTCACCTGCAACCGCCGTCTGCCCCGCCTCAAGACAATGCGATCTCATGGGATGGCGTATTAACAGCACACCGCTTTTAAGGACATCTCGCATGTCATTTTAAACTTTTCGCCAGGTATTTAACGCCGTCCACACTTTATGAGTTTTAGACGTGCAGGACAGGACTTTCAACACGTGACAGACGGTCGCAGTTTGGTTAAGTATAGGCATAAAAACGACTTGGTTAGGTTTAGGAAAGAAGATAATGGTTTGTTTTTACAGTGGAACAAGAGATTTGGGGGTCTGATGCAATAACGCAATGCAAAATTAGTTTTTCGTGTTAAGCGTGCGTGGGTAAGCGAAACATTTGCGTGTGGTGCGGGGTTTTGGAGAGTGTTGTGTGGTGAGGACCGGGCTGAGCGGAGGGGCACAGCCGGACCCTCTGGAAGACTCAACACTCGCAGTCACGTCAGATTCTGCTCTTATCTGGAGCCGTTAGCTGGCGGGAAGAGAGCTCAGAGTTTACTTTTAAAATTTTGTGATTTAAAAAAACCTGTCTGAAGCAGCAGGTCGCGGACACATGAGGTGCGGATTTGCCGACTGTCGGCTGTTTGTGTGCTGTAATGTTGACTGGAGGGGAAAAGGAGAGGGAGGCGGAGTCTCTCATGAGTGTTGACTTCAGGCAGTGGATGAACTGACTACAAACACCCTCGCCTGCTTGCTAGCTTACAGCTAATGTATGGTAAATTATTCTGGCTGTTTATTCGCAAGTGTTTTGTTTTGTGATTTTCTTTGCCATGGCAGCATAGATTTTAGCATGGCTGGCGGAAACGCAGAGTTTAGTTACGTTACATACGTTAACTTACGCATCGGTCAACATTTACTTTGGGTTTCACACAAACCCGGGTCTCCTGCGTTTGTTCGACCCGTCCACCACCCCAACCTCTTTGAGGGGCTGACTTCCTCTCTCTTCATACGGCACGTAACATTTTTTTAAATATAACATTCGTGCCTAAAATTACACGAGGGAAGCGTAATGTGGACGGCGTTAAATGACACGCGAAAAGCAAAAGAATGCGTTCAGATAACAAGCGAAATGACTTAAGACATCGACTGCTCAAGGTCTGATTCACAAAAGATAATTGCACTAATATCACAGCGCGAACACGCCCATGATGAGTGCAGTCTGCTCTTATTTTGTGTATGAATGAGTACATAAGGATAGGAAAAGTCTTTGGTGAATAGACCCCATAAATGTTCAGGTACCACCAGCTCTCTGATGATGCTAATAATTTTCACTCTAATGCCGTTTGGCTGCTAGTTTCAAAGTTATGAAAGCGTATTAATCCTGTGTTTCTATCAGGAGGAAGCTGGAAGAACCCGAACCCAGCTGTGTGTCCATGAAGAGTGACTGGTCGATGGGTCGTCCTATAAACTTCAAAGGTGGACGCCACTCGGTTGATCGAAGGTGAGGATTATAAACTGATAATGAAAACAAAATGAATCGAGTCTTCTCAGGTGTGAGATGTGCAGATTTGAAACCTTTTACTCAGGGTTCATACAAATTCTTGCGAGTTTGGAAAACACTTCATTTTAACCAATATGTTTTATGTAAGGTCACTGATGTGCCTGGATTTGAATATAATCCTTGAAATATGTTTAATTTTCAACATAATCTGATGTTCCATCTCTACAACCAAAAACCTTCTAATATTTGAAATGAAACGATCCCGTCGTCATATTTATGTATGTAGTAACATAGTAACAATTGAGATGTGATTAAAAAGGCTTTGAGAGTCTGGACATTTTGGGTTTATTTACCTTGAAAGTGCTTCAATTTAACTTGTAAAAAGCTATTTAAACCCTGTTTAGTGACTCAGATGAGTCAGTGAGTTTAGTGACTAGGATGAGTAACTAACAATTATACAGTCAAACAATTTGAAATTTTAAACAATGAGAGCCACTCCATGGACCTTTACTGTGTGTTTGTCTCAGTGTGGATAAATCATTGACATAAATAAAGATGGCTGATCTCCGCTTCCTCCCACTGTACAAAATGGAATATCTCGGTTACGAGTGCTGCCATCTTGCACTGGTGATGTCATGCACAGTCTGTGCAGTAGTGATCGGGGGGGGGTGGAGCCACGGTATTGAGTTCCCGCCCATACATCCACCCGCCCAATCGCAAGCAGGGCTCAGCTGTCAATCATGACGTTTCAGCCCCTTTTTATAGCATCAAATAACTAATTA
>JBBPCS010002715.1:0-13165 GCA_037974645.1 Hollardia meadi
TGTGTGTGTGTGTGTGTGTGTGTGTGTGTGTGTGTGTGTGTGTGTGTGTGTGTGTGTGTGTGTGTGTGTGTAGAGACCGTGTGTCATGTGTGTGGCAGACAGTGCGTGACCACCTCTACCACCTTTGCGTTCATGCCAATGAGAGCTGCTTCCTGGTGGAGAGGGCCGTAGTGGGACTCCTTCGACTCGCAATCCGCCTGCTGCGACGAGAAGACATTAGCTCTCAGGTGCAGCAAACACACACACACACTGACATACCTGGACACAAACTGCAGCAGAGTTGGCATGATGTTACAGACTGACATTTATCATCTGAGGTCAGCAGACTGTCCCTGAAAGGTCAGCTTAAATCCAAATAGCTGATTATTGTTGGTCCTCTTCTTCATGTTCTTGACCAGCACGCTGACTTTTGTTAAGTGAACGTCTACCAAAAATCTTGCGTATAAACAATGCAGCCTCTACATCTCTATAGTCTGTGTCTGATTCAAACATTTACACGTTTACGTCAGAATGCTGCTGACTATACTGCTTCCATTTCAATCCTCATGGCCAGAGTGTGCATTGATTTGTGCCCACTTCCCTGTCTTCTATTGGTCATAGCCCACTCATTTGCAAAGCTGCCCTTGCGCTGCTCTCAACAAAATGGAGCATGATGTTCACTATGCTAGCCAGTAGGTGAGTGTTAGGATAGAACAGCTCTCACTATCGAAAGACAGGGACTCGAGCATCCCAATGTGCACAAACAAACCCAAGTATGAATTCACGATACACAGTATGAAGCCATATTGGCAGACTTATTAGCATTTGGAACATTCAGATGCACTGCAGGCGAGTGGCTGCTGTCCTCTGTGAAGTTCAAGCTACAGTACCAACTTTATAAAGCTGACCTTCAAGTCTACATGATTGTTGATCAATGAGCCACTCTTTTTAATTTATTTTTTTGTCTCAGTCCCACATACAACATCCTGCTGCCAGAAATAATGACTAAGGGGCCGATCAGACAGGGAGTGTTTTTTGCAGTCTTTTTCCAGTTGTTTTCTATGGGCAGTAAGCATTTTGCATGCTGCTAATGTGCCCTGGGCTCCTCCGGTTTTAGACGCTTTGATCACCTTGCATATTTGGAGGAGCGCTCTGTGCGCCTCGAGTTAAAAAGAATTCAACTCAGAGCAGAGAAGTGTCTGACGTCTTTTGCATTTTTTTCTTATTGTCCAATCGATGAATTGAATCACGTTCCTTCTGTTATGGTGACGACAAAGTTTACAGTTGCAACGTTTATGGAGGAGAGACTTGTGCTGTTTCTGGATACCCAGAGCCATATGACTTAACAACCCGTAATTTCCACAATCTGAACAATTTTTCGGGGTAAGTTGTTTTCTAGTATTGTTGCCTAGCAACAATTTTAAAAACGCATTGCTCTTTTTTGTGTCCACCAAAGCCTCTAAAGGGGCAGTGTAGTGCGCCTCGCGTTTTTCAACCTGCGTTCTGTCGGATTGGTCCCTGTAGGACCAAAGAAAGAAAGACAAATATACAATCAAATGAGTCTTTTCCTTCTAAGAGAGGAATCCTTTCATGAATGACAAACATAAATGGGGCACAATCAAACTTTTCAGGTGATGTTCTGCTTTGAACTTTTTCAACAGGGTCATTAAGTTAATCTTACACCGATCAGCCATAGCATTATAACCACCTGTCGAATATTGTGGAGGTCCCCACATTTTTGGGTTGTCTGTCCATCCCAGTCTTGTGAACACAATATCTCAGGAACACCTTGAGAGAATTTTTTCAAATTTGGCACAAATGTCCACTTGGACCCAAGGATAAAGTAGATTTTATTGGACAGAGGTCAAAGGTCAAGGTCACTGTGACCTATTAAACAAATTTTTAGTCATAACTGAATAATTCATATGCTAATTATTAAAAATAATGAGGATGAATTAATGACATTTTATATCCAAAAAGTCAAAGGTCAACTTTACTATGACATCCTAATATTCAGCAAAAACACTTTTCTGGCCATTATTCAACACTATTATTTCGGAACAGAAGGAGACATTAGATTGTTTAGATCTTCTTATAGAGATTCTGTGCTGCTGGGTTCAACATGTGTGTGAGGGTATTCATGTTTTACAATTTGGAGCTTCTTTGCAGCAACATCCATATTTGAAGCATTGTAGTCCACCACAAGCTCATTGATTTAGTTGATATTGAGCTTCCAGTGATTATTGTTCCACCATGTGACCAAGCTCTATCAGTCACTACATATATTATATGAGTCTGGACAGACATGAATGGAAGTTGCAACTTCATTGGTGCTCGATAGTGCAGTATGGTGAGGCATACAACTGTGAGGCGGTAATTCTAGTTTTAAATATTTCTTTTTGATTAATTTATTCAAATAAATTGTCACCTAGGGGAATGTTTGTTTTGTTTCGGACCATGACTGTGGGCTGTGAAATATACTACTAATCATAAAAAACACTGAAAGAGAAAAAAGTAGGACATGTCAATAAAACTTTCTTAAATTTGATACTTTTCTGGCAAAGTTATGCTGGAGTCAGTGATTAAATTTACAATATGGCCAAGAACAAAACTTGTCCACAAATCAGTACTTTTATCCTAATCATGGAAAAGAGCGATCAAAGCAAACTAAAATGGCATCTCCTCCTAAATAAGTCATGGCATCATAACTGAAGGCTACTCTGATATTTGTGCACTTTAAAATGTGTTTGAGTGCATTATCTTGTTAAAATCTACCAAAGTGAGAGTAGAATTGAAGAATGTACAATGTACTTAAAAGATCCATAAAAGTTCCAACATGTGATCTTCTCTCCCTATGCACCCACAGGTTCTCCTGTCCCTGCGTCTCCTGCTGATGATGAAACCTCACGTGTTGTCCCGGGTCAGCAGGGAGGTGGCCTATGGCCTTCATGAGCTGCTGAAGACTAATGCAGCCAACATCCACTGCACAGATGACTGGTACACACTCTTCTCCTTGCTGGAGTGCATCGGGGCCGGAGTGAAACCTCCTGCCTCTTTCCAGCTTGCCTCCACCACAACTGAAAATGACACAGGTTCAGTATTTCTCTCAGCATCATGACTAAGTTTGTGTAAATGTCATTAAGAGACACAAACCAAATTCCATGCAGCTGCTGTGCTGAAAAGTCTCAGCACCAGAGAACTCAGATGTGGGAAAGTATGTTTGTAGTAACTATATACAAATACTTTGTAAGTGGTAATGATTGTAATGAATTCTTGGTAATACATTGTGGAAATATTGAAACTTTTTAGTGTTTGGTCTTTGTTGCATGTTTGTTTCCTTTGGGCTGTTTGAGTGTTTGTCATCCCTCAGATAAATAATATTACATATATGAAAAGGCTCATCCATTTAGTTTTTTAATGGATTTGAAAAATACCTTTAATTTGTAGAATGTACAGATTGCATTAAACTGAATACAAGTGGGAGTGTCATTAGTTTTCTTCAAACAATTTTCATCAATTTTCTATTATTAATAAACAGGAAAACAAATATGCATAATGAGGATGTTACACAAGGCATGTAAACAATGGCAGAGAATTGAAATGAATGAGAGTATGTTTGTCTGCTTTGTTTCTCCAGGAGCCCAGTCAGACAGCGAGCTGTCACCTCATCATCCCAGTGAAGTAAATGTAGACCGTGGCTACACGTCTGACTCAGAGGTCTACACTGAGCACAGCAAGACCAGGATCCCTCGCTTCACAACAGACGTGGATGTAGCAAGCAGTGGATGGCTGGTGGTCAGCACAAACGCACACTAGCAACAACAACTAACATTAAAAATACTTTTTATTTGTATAGAACCTTTGGAAAAAGGTTAAAAAATTAAATTCTACAAAGATCTAATTTTCTGTTTTAAAAAAAAGAATATAAAAGATTGCACTGATGTGGTCAAATTGTGATGCATATTTGTATTCCTGTGATTTCTATATTTTTCCAGGTTGGGAAAGATGACCTGGAGGTGAGTAAGACCTCTCCAGTCAGCTCTAAAGCTCAGCTGAATCACCCACTGGTGAACCAGTACAGTCTGACTCTGGGTCAGGATCTGGGCCAGCACGACACCAAGTCTCTCATCAAATGTGTGGAAACACTGTCGTTCATCGTCCGTGATGCTGCTCATGTCACCCCTGACAACTTTGAGCTGTGTGTTCGAGCTATACGAGTGTTTGTGGAGGCCAGCCTCAATGGAGGTGAGACATTGAAATACATTTTCGATTTCATAGGAGCTAGATTTACTCTATAAGTACTTAAGGAAGTGAAGTGCAAATATTTTGACCAAAGGGATTACCTGGAATTACTTGAAGACAAATTCAAATTTCTGTGTAGTGTAACAAAAATGGCAAGTACTCTTATGGCAAGTGCCTTTATTCACGAGACGTGCAGTCTTACAAAGGTTTATTCATTACAGATGTCAGATATATCTTCCATTTATTTGGGGACAATGCTGTTGCCAACCAAATAGTCTGTTTTCAAATGATATATTACCTTATTTTAGTTTATTATGACACTTCTATATGAACTAATCCTTCAACCTCTGTCATGTGTGCTATAAGTTATTAACAGTTTTAAAAGTATACCCACCAAATATCACAGAAATCAGCCGTTCTCTCTCTTGCCCTAGTACTTTTTCTATTTGATATGTTTTGCCCTGGCCTATTCCTGGTCAGCTATTTGAGGAAGATTGTTCGATGAATGAAATGTTGTAGTAGCAGCATATAGAACGTTTTGATTCATCCTGGAGTGATTTGATATCTACTTAACCTGTAAACTCCACGTTGACAGATACACTCCTGAGACATAGAAATTAATAATGGTACAACCCGACCAACCATGTGAAGGCCTTCAGCCTTTGCTTTTTGTCCTCCTTCATGTTTCCACCTCAGTCTCCTGCCCTACACTCTTCTCCCTCTTCCTTTTCCTCTCTCCAGGCTTTGTCCTCCTTGTCATCCGCCCCTAAAAACTCCCCCTTTCCATTCATCCCTCCTTGTGCTGTTCGTGATCTACATTAAGAATGGGATTTGAAAAATGGCAGTGGTGCACTTGTGCTTTGGCATAGCTGATGGCATATTCATTTTCTCCTTGTGCTTCAGGCCATTGGATACATGCTATCAACAGAGCTTTACACAGACAAACAAAGGCAATGGAGGATGGCACTAATCTGTGTGAGATACTAATAGAAAGTGCAAAACCTGCTATTACTCTATTGAACTTTTGTGGGCTGACATCATATGTTTGTGTTAAAAGTGGTTTCAGGATAAATGGAACGTTTTGGAAATGGCCCATAGCTTTGTGGTTGTTTTGAGAATCAGGCCATGTCAGGAGTAATTAGTTGATGAACACCACCACTTAACACATGGGTGTGGGCAATGGCTGCATGCCAGTAAAAATGGGTTGTGATGAACCTTGTTTGATGTTTGCTTGTGAACCATTACTGAGCCTTTTTTCAGTCTATAAATTAAGTCTTACTTGTACTTTGGTCTGATATATTTCACAGGGTTTTGCAGTAATTGTGTAGTATAAATTTAGGTTAGGTGCAAGAGGATGGCAGAGCAACACTGTAGGCATGCCAATCATAGGATTTCTAGATTGACCTCCACTCAGCCAAACATAAATCATAAAACATAGGTAAACATCTAAAGAAGACGTTCTGTGATGTACTTAAGGAGTGCAAAAAAATGGGATTCTGTAGAGGACAAGGAGAAAATCGAGACTACTTCTGCCTCTAGTTTTAAATCCTAAATAAGATTGTTTTGATTTATTTTGTTATTTTTTAAAAATAATTTGCCTAGGTTACCGCAACCATGACAAGAAGAAGAGCCACAAGTATGACTCCTCCAAGACCCGGATGAGGAAGAAGGCAGGGGGGCGGGAGAAAGAGGTTGGAGGTGGCACGAGGCGAGGTGGCAGCCGGGCAACCAGCCAGCGTCCATCACGTTCCCACAGTGATGAGGAGGAGGATGAGGGTGTCCCGGCCAGCTACCACACGGTGTCATTACAGGTTAGTCAGGACGTAAGTACAACAGCACTCTTTACCCCTCTACCTTTTCTTGATTTGAGCCCAACCGTCCCAGAAGCATCTTGTTTCACCCACAAATGTTTCTTATCCCTTCAGTGGCTGGGTAAACAGTGCTTTGGGGGATGAGGGGGTTGTGACATCAAGATGTTTTTGAGAAACCATGGCTTTGGCTCCCACAGGGACATTTAGGACGGGTGTAACTCTGTGTGATGTCTATTATGAAAATGTTGCATAGTGAAGCTTTCCCTGTCATGTGGAACAAAGCAGCATTTAGGATCATGTCTGTATTTGAGCAGAACTTTACACCCCTCATGATAGTATGCCAATTGTCCTGTGTTTCTGCTGTGGGATGGGCTTGGATGGGAATGTGAGGTTAAAGGATAATAACAGTGTATTTTTTTAAATCTCATTTCTGTTATTGTTATTCACATCAGTTGATTATTATTGCCAAACACAGCATATTTCCAGTAATGAAGTTGACATCAAACTGGACTTGACATTTGATTTTCCTTTTCCACGTCACAGTTTAAAATGTTAATCAGAATTGCAGAGGCTAACTAACATACACTGATCAGCCACAACATTAAAACCACTGACAGATGAAGTGAATGACATTGATCGTGGCTACAGTGCAATATTCTGCTGGGAAACCCTCAGTCCTGGTATTCATGTGGATGATCTTTGACCCATAAAACCCACCCAAACATTGTTTCAGACAAAGTAAACCCCCTCATGCCTCAATTCCATGAATTGTAATTTTTCAGGCACGTCCCATGTAGCTCAATCAGAGCTTTTTCGGGCATTTTGAGGCTAGGTGGACACCTTAAGCTCTTTGTCACGTTTCTCTGGCTGGTCCTGAGCAGTTTTTGTGGTGTGGCAGCACACATTGTCCTGCTGGAGGACCAATGTTATCGGGGTGTGCCGGTGCAATCGGGGGTGTGCCTGATCTGCAAGGGTGTTTGGGCGGATGGTTTGTGTCAAGTGGCATCTACATGAATGCCAGGATCCAGGGTTTCCCAGCAGAATATTGCACTGTAGTGAGATGATCAGTGTTATTCATTTCAACTGACAGTGGTGCTATTCTTCAAGTTCAACAAATATGCTATTCTTCAGTCAGTCAACAAATACATCATTTAATCCCAATAATATAGAGTGTAATATCAAATAGTTAGAAAAAACATGGACTTCAGTAATTGACTCCATACTTGTTGCTTGTAGTAATTGCTTAAGCTTGAAAAATCCAAATATATTAGCATATACTGTTAACCCAGTATTCATTCCACTTGACTTTTAGTCTTATACTGTAGGTATAATCCCATTCATCCTGTCATTGTTAACATTGGTGTTGGTGTGTGATGGTGCAGCTGTTAGACCTGATGCACACACTGCACACCCGTGCTGCCAGCATCTACAGCTCCTGGGCAGAGGAGCAACGCCATCTGGAGGCTGCAGGCAGGAAGATAGAGGCAGACTCCCAGACTCTATGGACCAGCTGCTGGTGCCCGCTGCTGCAAGGTAGGCAGAGGAGACGGACAATACAATGCTGTCCAATACAACAACTGTTGTAAATAGGACCATAATGAAGCATTTTTGTTGAGACAGCAAGTGATAAAAGTGATAACCACTAATATTAAAAAACAAAACTCAGCTTTAATACTATTTCTAATTTGTACCAAATTCAATGGCATTGTGGTGCCTTTTTGAAAATGTATTGAAATAATATCTATTTTTGAAATGTGTGTATACATGACTCATCTTGAAGATGAATTGTATTCTAGTGTTTAAAAGCAATTTTGTCAATAGCAAAGACATCCGTGTGGTTGACCCCTGAAACAGCAACAAATCGGCACACTGATTTCTGTTTGTCTCACATCCTGCACTGCCCATAAATTGCCTCAGCAGGCGATGATCGTTTGCATCTATTAGCGTATGTGTGACCGTAACTTCCATCCTACACAGCCAGTTAACAATCAGCCCAAATACTCCCAGATGTGTCAGCCTTCCTGCGAAACAATGCCCCCCCTCTCCGCACAGTGCTACATAAACTTAGGACAATTAAGTAAGAGATTAGTTTGATCAAAGGTCAGATGTTTTATCCCTGAATGTCAGACACCACTGCTATGTTTTAGACAAGACAGTATTTAGAAAATACACAGGTCGAGAGGATGTTAAATATATAGGGCAAAATTTCAGGTATTTAATGGCCATTATTAGATGTGTTTGTGAGGTTAGAAAATGAGATAATGATATACCAGTTGATATTCATTTTTAAACAGAAATATAATATTTGAAAAAGTTTTGAAAATGATTGCTTCAGTTTGTTTTTTGAAGAACTGTGACCAAGATACGCACTGAGCAAGATATATTAGAGTTAAAAAACAAACTCGTAGTTTCTTAATTACCACAAACTTTTCTTTGTAATTTCTCTTCAGTTTCTTGTTACCTAACAGTCGATATCCAATACTAGCTTATACCAAGCCATAATTGCTATTTAGGAAGCTATGGGGGGGTTACTTGATATTGCGTTTGCCTGTAACACCCATATGCCCATAATGTGCACAAATGTGCTTGTAGTTTGAATATCCATGTTAGATTTGAAGAGACCAATAGAGAATAATGAAAGTTGGAGAATAAAACAAGTCAAATCAAATGTTATTTATATAGCACCAATTCACAACAAAGTTATCTCATGACCGTTTACATGTAGAGTAGGTCTAGACCACACTCTTTATTATTAGTGAATTTAATTATTAAACACACTTATTAAGGCTGATTAGCTTCGGCATCTTTAGCACCATTACTCTTTCTCCTCTTAGTTCATCCCAGGTTGAATAACAGGGTTGATGTCAGTTTGAATCTCCACTACTGCTCACATGTGATATATTATTGCCCACTCCAGGCATTGCTTGGCTGTGCTGTGATGCCAGACGACAGGTTCGTATGCAGGCCCTTACGTACCTCCAGAGGGCGCTACTGGTCCATGATCTGCAGACACTTGATGCAACTGAGTGGGAATCCTGCTTCAATAAGGTAAGAAACCAAAGAAGAAGCTACATGTCTGCACTTACTCTGAAGTCTTATGTTAAACAGAGCAGGATTGATCAAATGTGCTAATGGGGTTGATCATTAACCAGATCAGTAAATCTCCTGCATTTGTAGTCTCATGTTCATTTTAAACTGTGTGTGTGTGTGTGTGTGTGTGTGTGTGTGTGTGTGTGTGTGTGTGTGTGTGTGTGTGTGTGTATTTGCAGGTGCTTTTCCCCCTGCTGACTAAGCTGCTCGACAACATCAGCCCAGCAGATGTGGGTGGTATGGAGGAGACCAGAATGAGAGCCTGCACACTCTTGTCAAAGGTTCAAAGCAACAAGCAGCACACACTAAAAACAGCCAGCAAATATGTCATTTGCATTAAACAGTCTTTCATAGATTGATAAATTGGAGAATTGACCATGAAGTTTGTACAATGACTTGTGTGATGACTTTTCTATTCACAAATAATAATAAAAAAGAAGAAGAGGAAGATCATATAAGTAATCAGAGTTAACCATCAGCAGTAGCCACTTTGATGTATTCAAATACAACAGCTTTTACATTGGTTTTCAATGTGGATCTTAGCTTTGGCCATGGGCTCCCAGGTACTTTGCTCGTCATAGCTGTACAATGGAGTACATAGGGCAACACAAACATGTGCCCTCAGGGGTCTCCAGTTGAACACACTTACGTAAACCACTGATTTAGAAGTGAAAATGAACTGTTATCCTCTCACATTGCACCACAGAACTATGATACTGTAGGTAGATGAGCCAGAAAGTAACTCTTTCAAATTGAATGAACATTTACAATAGGTAGTTTACATAAAACCTCTTCAAATTTAAAAAGAAAAAAAAAAGAAACTTTTATTTGTACAGCACCTTTCTTACAAGAAATGTATGATGACCGAAACTGCCCAACTCAGAAATAAACAATGCAATAAATTAATTAATATACTATTAAATGCACCAGACATAATATCAAAAATAAATGTAGGCATTCATTAATTTATAAAATGTGACTCTCTTAATTGTCTTCTGTATTTATTTACCTTTGTATTGATTCCCCTATTTATTTATTTTTTCATTTAATTATCCATTTTATTTATTCATTTTTAGATGTACTTATTTCTGTATTTTATTTTTTTTACCTTTACACTCTTTCCCCTATTTATTTCCCCAAACTTATTTATTTATATATTTCTTTTTACATTTCTGATTCCTTATGCACATGAGGGGGCTGTCATGCTGTGTCATGGGGTCAGCTTCTTGTCTATTGGTTGATCGATATCACAGTGCATAGATCAACTATACATTGCTCCCATTACTGGTGGTGCCAGCCTCAACAACACAAATTGTTAACTCAAGACAGCTATGGGGCATGTCATCAGTTTAAGACATAAACATAATGTAAACTTTAAAAAAAACAACACATTTTTGAATAGAGGGGTCTTAAAAATTATTGCTCATATACTCTATATATACTTTATCAAGTGAACCCTAACTCTCAATACTTGTCTTAGCAATTAAGGTGGAAATCAACATTTTATTGTAGCCAAAAGGAATAATTACAACTTTAAACCTTGACTAAAAAGGCATCATTTTCCTTCAACATTCCTTGTTTTGCTAAGTGAGGATGTTGGTTATAATGAAGACCTGAAAAGCAATGGCTTGCTGAGGTTAACTGAGCTCATTCTTCTGGCAGCAGCTTTGCCTGAGGTTTGACTTTTTTCCATGTGTCCCTTTTCCAGGTTTTCCTCCAACACCTCTCTCCTCTGCTGTCCCTGCCAACCTTTGCTGCCCTCTGGCTCACCATTCTGGATTTCATGGACAAGTACATGCACGCAGGATCCAGTGACTTACTGGTGAGTGTTAATACCAACATACAGTATTGTAATCAGATAAGAGCGAACTAATACATCAGTCATTGTTCTCTACCTCTGATGTGATGCATTATAAAGGCTGTGAGGAGCTGCACGATCAGGAATGATCCTGGAATGGTTTGATAGGTGTACTTATGTGTGTTCATTAAGTTTTTGGTAGAAATACCGTTGTTTGTCTATCATTACCTGATCAAGCATTGGTGAATGAACACAAACACTAGTTGTCTTTATTTCAAAATCTTTTCCCAACTAGGGTCAAAAATGACCTGTGCTCATTTTCAATATTATTTGATACATAGCTGAATGTTTCTTATGAATATATTTTGAACAAAAGGATGTCATCACCAATCATTTAAATAAAAGTGCAATATTTTTATTATTATAAGTCATTGTATTAATTTCTCTGCATTGCTATGTATTAAAGATAGTTATTTACACATCTAAATGGAACTTGCAGACACGGGTTAAAAAATGCTCTGCCAGGAGGATCAAAGTCAATAGAAGTACTTAGTAGGCTATACTAGAAGGAGTGCAGCCATACAAAGTGAGATGAAGGGCATCAAGGCAAGATAGAGGGGCATGGCCATGGCTGTCGTGGCCACCAGTGAAATTCCTGCACTCGTCATTATATAACACAAGATTATATATTGAAACATAGTTTGTAGTTACCTAAGCTATATGCAAAAAAATATAAAAAGTTATGAATCAATAATCACATTACAAAAATAATTGCTTTTCAAAAAATAAAAACCATTGAAGGTGCAGTGTGGAGAATGAATCGAGTAGTGCAGTGGTACGGCAGCAGATGCTTCTGTATCTGTTGCCAGACAGCAGCAGCGTGAACTGGCTGGGTGTTGGGTGTTGTCTTTTAGTATCCTTTGGGTTCTGTGCAGGCACCTCACCTCACTGTCATCACTGATGCTCGGTAAATATGTACCAATGATGTTCTAGGCGGTTTTAATCGGCCACTGCAGAGCCTTCCTGTCTTGGGCTGTGCACAAACAAGTTTGTGATGTTTCCAGTCAGGATTCTTTCTATTGCTCCTCTGTAGAAGTTAACATCGTCTTAATATTATTTATTAATTTATATCAAAATCCAACCATTTTTCTTGCTGAAAATGATCCTGTTTTCAGCTAGTACCAGAGGTTGCGTTAACCAAATATTTTGTCATTGACTAAATTTTTTTTTTAACAATGAGGGTAAAATCTGAAGTCTGTCATTTTAACAGATTAGAACAATGAGGGTGATCTACTGTGATGTTAATTAACACTGTCAGTAACCACATGTAGAGCAGCTGTACATCGTGGAGGTAACTAAATCTATTAACAAAAAAGATTCCCTTTAGAGCATACGTCCATCATCTCTGACCACCAGGCGCATGCTGTGAGATTTCCCTCTGGAGAAGCGAGTGCTTGCATAATCTGGAAGTACAGTATGTTCTGTATATTAAAACTTATTGTGATCGAGTTGTTTTGAAAATGAAATAATAATTAATATGCTATCTCAGTATCATTAATAAAAATGAAATGAAAATGATGAGAGGTTGCATTAGACTTTCTCCTTGACAGACAGGGCCGTAATCACAATCTGTTATTACCTGTCATTTTAAATGATACTGACAGATAACCTATTAAATAGCATTTCATTTTCAAAAACAACTTGATCACAATAACTTTAATATACAGAACAAACTTGGAGATGATGCATTTATAAGAGCATGGTGAGAAAAGATGAACAGAGACACAGACTGTGGTCATTTTGTTAAAACACTGCAGCCATTGTGTCTAATCAGGCAAATATGAACAATGCTATTTTACAGAATTAGACAATTACAGTTAAAATATGAACATATCTGGGGATTTCACTTGTTTCACCGGGAATTAAAATCCATGCTAACCACGGTGGTTAGCACTGTCGCCTCACAGCAAGAAGGTCCTGGGTTCGATTCTCAGGTGAGTCGGGGCCTTTCTGTGTGGAGTTTGCATGTTCTCTGTGTGGCTTCCCTCTAGGTGTTGATTTGGCAACTCCTTATGTTTTAGCTATCTCTCTGATTATTCTTATTTTGTTTTTTAAGCCTAATGATGGTCTCCTTCATTTGCATCAACACCTCTTTGGACCTCATATTAAGAGTTCCCCTGAACAGCTACCAAATGCAGGTTCAACACTTGGAATCAACTCCAGACCTTTAATCTGCTTAATTTGT
>JBBPCS010002716.1:0-13163 GCA_037974645.1 Hollardia meadi
TGCTGCGCGAGGCAAGAGCAACGCCCCCTGATGACGTAGCCACTCGACTGACCAATCCCGCAACTTCATCACTTACTCGCTCACTCACTCACTCACTTACTCAGCCTCAGGGCGACCCTTAGGGCTGGCCCTCTGTGGTCCAGCCAAAAACCCTGAACCAACATGTAGGTTGCAGCAGTTCCTTTGGTACATAACAAAGTTACAACTTTGTCATAATGTCAGAAGAGATAGTCTTCTGTTTTCATACATTACAAAAAGTTAAACATTAAAGGGCCATTTGACAGATTTTACACATGAAGTTCAGTTTGCTGGTCATGATAAGTAGCCTTCTGCTCAGCCTGTGATAATAGTTGCATAATGTCGTCTATGGTTCTGCAGGGGGTTACATTGATAATATAGTTTCATGGTGTGATCAGTTATCTGAGAGACCTCAAATTCATAACCAATAGCCTGCGTTAGAAACGGGGGGTGTGGAGTTTGAAACATGGCTTTTTAATCAAGTAGGGAGGGTCTGACAAGAAGGTGCTTTAGAGGGAAATAGAAAAGGTAGCAGCTTGTATTTTTGTATTATACTAGGATCTAATAGAATCATTCGATTTAGATTTTTTTTTTAAAAATCTGTCTTTTACAAGTTTCCCAACTTTACAGAAACTAAATGTCATAAATTGTCATCTCACCACACCTTAGTGAGGTTTTTAAAAAAAAATGTTCCCAAAGAGATTAACTTTAAGGGACATGTGAAAGAGGTCTCCAAATCATCCTTGATAAGAGTTTCATGAGCTGACACCATGAAGGTTGTAAACCAAGATGCTTTTTAATGTAAGCTGTTTGCCACTTACAAGTACATAAATAAAACCATTACTGATTAACAATGGATCTGTTACTGAAGAAATGCCTTTTCATATTCAGGTCACATCATAGGGGATGGAAGGTAGAGATGGGAATGTTCAGGCGACTGGACAACTTAAACACTGTGCACATTTAATACCGCACTGTATCCATTAATTTTAGGTGTCATGACCGTGAACGACAGACAATGGCCAGCATTAGGTGTCTGTTTGTTTTTTCAGGCACTTCTGTATTATTATGGTCCAAGCTGGACATATTTTTTGCAGCTCTGCTTTGAGCTTAATGCTAAGTAACATGTTAATTATATCATGTTAGCAAGCCAAAAGTTACAGAGCTGGGTACCGTTTGAAAACTTTGGATACTGGCACCAGTACAATACTTCTGCGTTGTGTTCTACTTCTGGGGAATGAAAAATATATTTTCATTCAACAAAATATAACAAACTGCTTATTACATGTTAAATAAAGAACCTTTCCAAAATAAATTAGTGTTCACTTACAAATATATTCTTTAGATGTTGACATCTTTGTTGTTGTGGTTTACCATGTGGCGTTTGACATGTAACACTTAGTGTATAGCATAGGAATGAACTTGAGCATGTAACACATAGCATTTTAGTTAAGTAACATTGGCATGAAATGCTAATGTTAGCATGATAATGTGGCTAGTTAGAATTGACAGTATTTTAAATGGTCCAATTGGCATGTCAACAGCACTGGATGTTGGCATGCTGACATTACAAATGACATGCTAATGGAATATACTAAAATTAAGCAGGTTAACACGTTACCACATTTTAACATGCTTAGGGTTAGTATGTTGCATGTCTGTATTAGTAAGTAGAATGTTAGCATGCTTGATAGCATATTAAACATGTACAACAATGATTATGACACTGTGAATCTAAAGATGCATCATTAAAAGGCCATTTTCATGGCAAATAGACACTGTATCCCTCATTCATATTGGCACATTCACATATCAATTTAACACTATTAGTGTCTCGACAGCTGAACAGATGCTTGGAGCATGTTGAAAGATGTTGATATTTTGTCTGACTGATCATTTCCAAGTTGGAGTCTGTCGTCGCTGAGATGCTGCAGAGCTTCATTCTCATCTGGCACTTAAAGAGAAACACTGTGACATAAAACAAATCCATTTGTTTTCGTTTGTCCAGAGTCAAATGAGGAGATGGATAACTGCTTCTTCCCGGTGTCCAGTACAGAGAACGGCCCTGGACAATTAGCTTAGCACAAAGACTGGAAGCAGGGGAAACTGCTAGCCTAGCTCCATCAAAAATGAAAAAATCCACCTTCAAATAGCTCCAAAGTTGTCTGGTTTCTTTTTTTTACTGAACAGATGCAAAGCATGTTATTGACTTAGCATTAGAGCTATTGAAACCATCCTCTCACCAGACTGTTCCTTTAATGGACAATGTTTTATTTTAGTCCACTGTCAATTTCCAAAATTTAAACCAACAGAACAGACTGTGATCAAAGTCTTCTCAACTGTAAGTCTCCATATAACTTCAACACACATTTCAGAAATTTCAGAAATAATCTGGTTTGGTCTCTGACTTGTAATAGTGTTTAGAAATTGCACTTTTCTAAAATCTAAAATACAAATTCAGAGCAGTTTTCATCCAGATTCATCTGCACCGTTTCCTGTTTCCGCTGGACGTGACTAGAAACACTGAGAAGAGGACGGTGACAACACTGACAGGAAGTCCCTCGCTCTGATAAAAAGGCCTTTAGCTTCAGGAGGATTTCTGCTGAGTGCAGATGAGTCCCTCAGCGGATGAAGAGGAGTAGCGTCCTTCATCTTCGTCTTTCTCCTCCTCTTCCTCCCCGTGTTTCTCTCTGGGTTCTTCCACCAGCACCTTCAGACGACTCAGGTGATACAGAGCTCTGAAGATTGGAAATTTCATCAAAAACACAAAACGTTCGTAACTCACTTTAAACTCAATGGGGTCCTTTTATATTAAACAAAGGGACCTTTTCAAAGTCTAAATAAAATTACGTTATGAAATAAAATGCCATGACTATTTGGACAAACTACGCAAAATTTGACTTTTTAAACACACTTATCAGACATTTTAAAACAAATATTTCTGTCCCTTGAAACCAAATAGCTGATTGATTTTGGGATAACACGAGTTATCCTGTAGTTCATCTTTGAAGAAGGCAAAGGTTTGGCCTCATTTTGGAAGAAATAGCTTAATAACCAGCTTTGCAAGAAGAAGGTAAACTATTTTGTGAATAAATCATATGCCATTATTCTGGACCATGGCATATGATTTATACCAGATACCCAATAGTGGTGAAGTGGAGGACTGAACTCCAGTCGACAGTCATGCTAGTGACTGTGTAAGGTTGTACTAGCTAAATGCTAATGTCAGTTTTTAAAGTTTTTTTTTCATATACTTCAATAATTCCTTTCCTTTATCATGGGTACGGATATTGACACATTTCACTTGGATGATACTCGCACTTGTAAAAACTACATTATCTGTACCAGATGCTTGTTTTAGCTGAGTATTCGCTCAACCCTACCATTTAGACAGGATAAGTGACAACTCTGACCTGCTGGTGGCGAAAAATCAAAGGATCATGAATGTTCCTTCACTGGAGGACATGAATGTCTGTACTAAAGTTCATGGCAATCCGTCCAACAGTTATTTGGACGGACTAAGATTTCAGTCTGGAGTAAAGTAGTGGGCTGACTGACAGAGCAACCTTACCATCCCTAGACTCACGCCGCTGGCATGGCTAAAACAACGTCTCAAGACAGGATTTGAGTCCTAACTTGTGCCGGACTAGTCCTGGTATGTAGGGATCATCAAGCTGCTGCAGCGTCTGTTCACTCTACACAGCCACTCTGATGTTGATCCTGATGTGAGAAATCATACGGGTCATGTGTTCAGATGCAGTTACCTCTGTAGTGATGGTCCAGCAGGAAAACTTTCCAGCTCTGCTTCAGCTTCAGGCCTCTGCAACACAAACACAACTCCATATAACCTCAGACTTGTTGATGTTCCTACACACAGAACATGTTACAATATAGAGTTAGGTTTGTTCCTCACAACACAGTTGAGGTGTTTCCAGAAACACTGTATAAATGATGAATGGGTGAAATAAACCGGATTTAGTGTCTGTATTTTTTCCATTAACACGTGTTCTGAAGCTTCCTTATTGAACCCACTTCTGACCTGCAGTGTGACTGTTCGTACCTGCTTCACTGGAGTCTCCTCCGCCTGGAGCTTGTCAGTGAGTGTTGGAGCTACAGATGATTTTTGCCGTCGCTGAAGCTCCGCCTCCACTGCCTGCAGTCTGAACAACATCTGTTTCAGAGCCTCCGCTGGACCAGGCTGTTTCATGATGCCTTTTTCGTGGTGACTGCAGCACATTTGAGCCTGGGTGAGACAGCAGACAGAAGGGGATGCTGTGATCCTGGATCTGTCAGAGGATCATTTAGACTTCAGGGTACATGTGTCAGAGGAACCACTCCAGATGATTCCTACATTCACTGACCAACTGTTTGTATATTTGAATATTACCTAGATTAACATGGATTAGGCCAAGGTCACACAGAGAAACATCACGTTGTTTCAAAAACGCCTGAAAAAGCAGGATAGATGCAAAAAAACGTGGTGAGCCTGTAGAGTGTGACTGCTTGTGCCACCTGGCAATCAAATGTAATGAATAGAAAAAGCAGCACAACTCCTCCACTTTGCACTAGAAAGTTGAGAATAGTATAAGTTTTATGCGCATCTAAGACCACTAGAAAAATGCGACTATCAGCATAAGACAGGAGCACACGCCAGCCGCCATACCACAAGAAAACAGTGGTTCAAATTTTTCCAAGTCCTTCAAAAAACGTATTGCCTGTGGCTTTGTGGGCTGCAGGTCTGTGTGTGTCTGAACATGGTCGGGGGCGTGGCTGACACAGGACCAGCCACACACAGCAGACAGGATAAAGCATTCCCTTTGGCTGAATTCACACAAAATCTGACAATGCGACACCTTCCCACAGGATCGTTTTTGTACTTCAGAACATAGCCGCCGTGAAACAATCAGAAAACTAGAATGGCACTCAGTAGAGTGCATACCTCCGCCAAGGCCCAACAGCCCTATTATTGAAGTCTCATCACCAACTGCAGTACCTAACGTAGGAGAGTTACTAAGATCAAGAAAAAGATTCCAGGGAAACTGGCAAAGCTTTTTACCGTTTATGACTTAATTTCCACATTTACATTTATGGATTTTTTACTTTTTGTGGGTCTTATAAACGTCAGCATTCAAGATTCAGGCCACAGACGGTGTAAAACTTTGCCAAGCAGGAAAAAATGTGCACACATAATAAATAAAATACAAATAAAATTAATGAAAATGTCCAAAAAAAATGCCCCAGCTCGCAATGTTAATGAAAGAGATTTAAAAAATTCCTGGTTGAGGGAGGGGAGGGCATCAGCGCTGTTACCTAAATCACTGCTTTTTGCTAATGGAGTTCATATTTTAACCCCGATGGAGTCGCCCTTTAATGTGTATTAACTTTGCACTGCTCAGGACTGGGTGCTAAATGAGAATCAAACAACGGGCTGGTTTGACAGTACGGAGCAGATAGAAAGGGACAGATTGCATCTTTCGATATGCCGACAGCCGCCCCCCAAGTTAAATAAAAGTTAACAATAGAGTGGTAGGGTGGAGTGAAATATCTGACACCTACCTGAGCTCCTCTGTCAGTCAGAGCTGCTGTGATGCCCCCTGCTGCTGCTGACTCCCTGCAAGTTCAACATACATCACATTACTATTCAGAGTGTTTAGCCATTGTGCATCGGAACTAACAATAAAGGGAATATAAATAAGTCTTACCGAGTGACTAGATGACAGCCTGAGGAAGAAGAGAGCAGCCACTCCTCTGTGTTCAGTGGACTGACAGCTTCTTCATCACAATCAGTAGGACTGACTACAACAGCAAAAGCTATTCAATTAGAACAAGGCAGTGAAAGCAACCCAGTGACGTCTCTTTACTTCCTCAGATTACCTGCAATTACTCATCAGTGGTGCTCAATATGCTGGTCTTGGACCTTAAGTGTACTTATTATTTTGTCTATTTTATCTATTATATCTTTTGTTACAGTGTATGGATGGACGGACATTGAATGATTCAATTTAAAGCAACATTGACACCTTTGTCAAGACATTTTACAAACATTTTACTGCTGCAAGAGATATACAGTATCAGAAAGTGAAGATGGATGTTATTTATTTGACAAAATAACTATTATTATGATTAATGACTTCAGTTATAAACCTGTAAATTGATGTCATTGTTTTTAATGTTATCTGAGCTGCGTTTTTGGTCATTTGAGGTTTACTGTGTCTGTTAGCTAACATTGAAACTGGGAGTGGGGGGCACGGTGGTGCACTGTCGCCTCACAGCAAGAAGGTCCTGGGTTTGATTCCTGGCTGGGGCCTCTCTATGTGGAGTTTCCATGTTCTCCCTGTGTCTGCGTAGGTTCCCACCGGGTGCTCCGGCTTCCTCCCACATTCCAAAGACATGCAAGTTAGGTAAATCAGTGACTCTAAATGGCCTGTTGGTGTGAGTGTGTGTGGTTGTTTGCCTCTAAATGTCAGCCCTGTGATGAACTGACGACCTGTCCAGGGTGTACCTCGCCTCTCGCCCAATGTCAGCTGGGATAGGCTCCAGCCCCCCCGCGACCCTGCATAGGATAAGCAGTGATAGATAATGGATTGATGGATGGATGAAACTTGAGGAGGAAAAACCTTGCGTCTTAGGTTGAGTCCTGGTCTCAGCTGGATCTGCAGGACAGTCTGCTCCTCCAGAACTCTGAGACAGAGAGTTCAACACCTGATCTGCCTTCTGGATCAGAGACTCAATCTTGTTGTCTGACAGGAGGAGACACAAACAGCAGAAACATATTTAGGAGTCCGATCTAGTCTTACGTCAACAATTTGTATTTTTTTTTTTTACCTTTGAAGAGTGTTCTCATGATGTCAGAGCTTTTTTTCTCTGCCGCGAATAGAGAAATCTGTTCAGCAAACTGGAGCCGCAGATCTCTGAGAGTCTGCTGGCTATCAACCTAACACACACACACACACACACATATACAGATTATCCCTAAAATAATTGGCTATGGAAGTTCATTCATGACCTTAGGAACAGTATGTGTGGCAAAATAATCTCTACTCCAAGGTCCACTTCCTAACTTTTTTTGGAGATTTATGCGCGTTTTACGGTTTTCTTCAGCGAATGGAGTCAGCGGTTACCATCTGTTATCATATGAACAAAGTTAAAACATGAACTGCTGACTCAAACTGAAAGTTTCAAAGGAGCTTGATTCGGGTCTCTTACCTGTGCAAGTGTCTGGTCTGCATCATCCTCCAGCTCTGCTACCCAGGATGGAGCTCCAGGTCTGGGTGCTGCAGGTGGAAGAAAACCTGAAAGAGCAACATATAACCTCACCAAACTGGCAGCACTACCTTGTGGTTGTATGCCTCTGCACACCAGTCGTCGTTGCATCGTCCATCTTTATTTACAGTGTATGTCAATGGTCGAGATTCATATAATATATGCAGTGACTGATAGAGAGCTTTATTACATGGTGCTCCAACAATCGCCTAAAGTTTTGGTGGACTACAAATGCTTCAAATATGCATGTTGCTGCAAAAAAGCTACAAGTTCTAAAATGTGGATGCTTCACACACACACATGTTCAACCCGGCAACACAGAAGATCTATACAATCAGAAGAGTTTCAAGGTGGACACCCAAGATTAGTGTCACCAATTCATAGGGCCAGGTATTGTTTCAAAAATTATGATACCAGTACCAATACCAGTACCCTTAAAGTGATACTGATACCAATAGAGTACTTCATTCAATAACCTTCATGTAAATGGAAGCATTCAGTTGCGTGTAAAGCCACCACTGAACTGCTAACTCTGTAAAGTACACTGCGTTCAACCTCACCACACCACAGACTGTATGGGTTGTAGCTGCTGCGGTAGTGGGCCAATCACACGTTTCATTCAATCAAAGAATGTTTGCAGTGATTGGCTGCCAGAAAAATCATAGGAATAGTAATGTTTTTCTAGATCTGAATACAAAAAGTAATCAAATATAGGAATCCTTTGACTGGAGAAGTTTTTGATACTACTTGGTACTGGGTTATTTACGTCGATAGAGTTATAATGTGTAAGATAGCTGATTGTTGAGTCTCATTCCCAGGCCATCCCAGGATTTGGGTTATTGGCTGGCCCGACCTACCAACCCAAAGCATCAGTATTTGACGACCAGAGAATGAGACTCAACATCTTACAAATTGCTCCTTTAAAAGGTAGAGTACCGATGCTCAGCCCTACCAATTCAGTATCAGACCAAATGTGAAATATGGTCACAATCTCCCCTTCTGTTCCTGAGTTATGGTGTTGAATAACGGCCAGAAAAATGTTTTTGCAGAACATTATGATATCACAGTTAAGTTGAACTTTGACCTTTTAGATAGAAAATGTCATCACTTCATTTTATCCTTTAAGACATTTGTGTGAAATTTTGTCATAATTAGTATATGAAATCTTGAGTTATGGCCAAAAATGTGTTTTGTGAGGTCACAGTGACATTTGACCACTAAATTCTAATCAGGTCATCTGTGTATCGAAGTTGAGATTTTTGCCAAATTTGAAGAAATTGCCTCAAGACCTGAGATATCGCGATAATGAGACTGAGACTTTGACGGATGGACAACTTGAAAACATTATGCCTCCAGTCACGACTGTCGCCAGCGCGGAGGAATAAAAATTTAAGGAAAGGATAAACAAAGAGCCACCACCATTCAAACTCTTCATATGCCGAGTTTCCCTCTGACAACGGTCCCACGCACTCCACTTCAATATTTGCAGAAATCCAAAGCTTGACAGGCCTGTGCCTATGCCTAGTAACAATTGCTAAGCTATGATTGGTCAATCATGGTTCGGAAGGGGTTCAGCGAACAGTCAGTTGGAAGAAGACATCATGCTGTCATTTACGATACACGGTCTATATTCATGTATATAGTCCACATTTAAGACTTAAGAGTTTCAGTGTTTCATGATGTTCTAAATGTTTTCATGGGCTTTTCCACAATGACAATGAAACTCTGATGCAATCATCAAAACCTGAATTCTTTTGGCATTAAAAACTCTCGATGAGTGACTTTATTGGGAAAGCTTCTACCATTTTTGTTTTAAAACTCTTGTATTTTTGTATTACACTTTTTGCCAAATACAAGAAGCAGTGATCCTGCAGTGCATGTGGGACATGCAATATATGGTATGCAATTTTATGCAGAATATTATTTAAAGTGTGTTGTACCATGGTCATCCCACAGCTCTAACTCTGTGGGTGGTGGCGGCTCGCTGAGGTCACAGTGTTGGATCCAGGCTGGATACTTCAGGTCCGGCACACTGGTGAGTCCAGAACAGTCCATGTCAGTCTTGTTGCTGGTGAACCAATGAGGAAGGTGGAGTGACGAAGACAGCTCTGCCCGCTCCGACCGTGCTACCCTGTGTGACAACTGATGGAGTCAGAAAGGGAGAACAATTTGGTTAACTATGCTGCCCTATAAAGGTAGAGTGCAGCAACTACAGAAGCAGTAAAGATGAGAAAAAAGGGTTGATATTTTTAGGTTGGACAAGGTTGTAATGCTTTTTTTAAACAGGCAATACAACTTTTGTGCTTTAACTCATTCATTATTAAGTAAATTTATATTGCACAGTGTAGTAAAGAACGACACCATTAGATTGGTTTACTTTAAGCCTCGCTTTCACTATGCTATTCATGCTGCCACAAGGGTACAATCAAACCTTTTTAAAATAAAAAAAAAGAAAAAGGTTTAATTAACGGCACAAAAGGTAGCCCGTCAGCCATTGTGGAACGAAAACAGGGAGACGCATTGTTCTCCCTGGTCGCTATCCTCAGATAACGTCGGACCAAATGGAATAACTGTAGAAAAAGAACCCGCTGATGGAGAACGCAAAGAAGGAGAGTGATAGAAAACCGAGGTAAAACAAGAGCAAACGGACATTAACTCGATGGAAAGCCATATTGTGAACATTACTGTTCATGCTGGCACTTATTTATCAACTAGGAAAGCTACCGTGGATTCTGCCCTGTAGGCCTGAATCCCCTAAATCCCAGTTAACAGCCCCATCTACATCAGAGTACTGTCTGCAGTGGAAGCGCAAAGATTTAGGGTTTAGATACATTATTAGGGGTACTATACAGGAAGCACTTTGGTGGAAACGCAGCTTATGACCAACAGTTCTAAAGTTAGTATGGATCAAAGAACACCCAGTCAGTATAGTGGGCAGGGTTTGGGTCCCTAGGGAGAAAAAGCTTGAAGAGAAACATAAAATGTAAATGACAGTCACCCTATAGCAGCTGACTGAGGAGATGTCAACTTCTGGTTTCAACATGGCTGCCCTTGGTCTTCCTCTGCACCTGGAGAGGTGGAGAAAGTAATGAATGTAAAATTTGATGTGGGTCTTCTGTAGGACAGAACAGAGTTGCTAATAGCATGAACCTGGAGCTCCTGGCTGGATGAGGGTGGTGGTGGTTCAGTTGGGGGACAGCATGGCTGCTGCTGAGTCTGTCCCAGTTTCTGTGTGCTGGTCTGGAGGAGGAGGAGGGGCATGGCTGGGAGGCTCCAGACTGGGACAAGAGCCCTGGATCAGCAGACAAGATGAGTCAGAGGAACTGAGACACGCAGGCTGATGTAAAGAGGGCAACAAATCAATACCGTTACTATTCTATTCTATAACCTATTCATCATATAACCAATGTCTGAAATACAGAAAAATGCCATAATTCCATTGTGATGCATTTGAAGACATGGGATGAAGGTAGAGGTAGGAGTGATGTGTTTGAAGACCTTGGAGGAAGGCGGAGGTGTGGGTGACAGGCATCGAGCCGTCGTGAGGTATAGATAGCAGCTCATCTGTTGTCATGGAGAGTTTGTCTTGGTTGACACTGTGATGAAGGGAGCTGACGGGGAGGTTCAGAAAGTCCAGCTCCCTGTCGGTCAAACGCTCCCTGAGAACTATGGGTAGAAACAAAAAAAACAATAACATTCAGAGAAACTGAAAAAACAAGCTTGATTACACAATAACAAACTTGTTTATTTGATGATTTCATAATAATATGATGATAATAATACTACCATCATCATAGACAGAGATTTAGGTCTAAGTGCTTCTGGTTTAGTCATTAAATTATATGCAACTGTTGCAGCAGGAGATTTTCATGGTACGATTATCTCAGAAAATATCATGCTAACAAATGCTTTATTATACTTTCATAAAATATTAGACAAGAAACTTGAAATATTTTTTTAATAACACTAATAAAGGAGACATGAATACTGAGATCTAGGATCCTTCCAGGCCAGATATGATGACTGAATAGAATTTGGACGCGACCCAACTGAATGGACCAGTTAAGACCTCTATGTAGCTTTTCAGTGACGACGCCTCTGTGTGGTGACCTACCATCTTTGTTTCTGAGCGTGCTCACTCTGGGTCTGCTTGGAGTGGAGGGTGGACTGTGTGGCAGAACGAGTCTTCCTGTCAATGGCTTGCTGTACTGATGACTGCTCTCAAAGTCTGCAATGTAGGCATCCAACGCCGCAGAAGCGGAGTCATAATTCTGAAATCAATCGATAAGTAAGAGTTATTAATGTTTAGTAGAGTTTCTTTTAGTAAAATAGTGCCCCATCACTGCAGTAGAAACAGCAGAAGCAGAGTGCACCTTGTCTCTGTATCTGAAGGTGGTGTTCCGTTCAGGAGCCAGTAGGCTGTTCCTGAGGTGACCTGAGCTCGACAGCAGGGAGGTCACCGTTGACTCTGGAGACATGAAGTCACTGACCAAACCGCTGGACTCCATGCTGACAAAAACAACAAAAAACAACAAGTACAACTTCTTGATCACAAAGAAAGACTAGTGTGATGCTGGTGAGGTGTGTGAAATGTTCACTGTGTTCCACAGATGGCTGTATGTTCTTTTTTCCACAAGCAGTAATTAAAAAGAGCACAAAACAACATAAACATATTGTTAACTAAAAACACAAGCAAAGAGGTCAGGCTCGTTTCTTCATTTTCATGTGTGTTGGGCCACTGTAGTGATCCTATCTATGGGTCTATGTGGTCACAACTTGTTGATAACATATCAAATTGTGTGATGCTACAACTGACATTCCTTATCAAGTCAGACATCACCACAGAATTCGGTGTAACCCGACAGCTAAGCTAACATACCAGCGAGAGGCTGGTTATCAGATTTTCCCAGTGATTTCAATATTGGGGTTGAAATCTTTAGACACACACGTAAACTAGCTACCTAAGCAAACCATGAACTGACAAGCACTCAGAATACGTGTCTATGTGCTGGCAAGTGATTTTGGCCCGTTAGCTGGTCCTATATTTTGATAAAGACTATCAATGTCGAGCTCAAGTTGTTTTAATGTTCGAAATCTGACTGACGTTAGTTTGCTAGTTTGGCTTTAGCCTAGCCAACAGCTAGCTAGCTAAACAACAACGAAACCCAAACCAATCATACCGTAAAAGTTTATAAACGCAACGGTAGTTCAGTACAACTCATATAAAATGTTTATAGGTGTGTGTATAATGTTTCTAGGATATTTCACAACCGTGTTAATTACACACGTTGACAAAAATCTCAGAAGTCAGCGTTAACTCCAATTAAACTCACTATCGTTAACGTTACGTCACTGACGTTAAAGTCTAACCTAATAGCACTAAGTTAGCACGCTTAAAAGATGAACAGGAATCCAAGTGGTCTAAATCAAACTTCCAAATATGTACCACACGGAAACATCACACTCACAGTTAACGCTACACTCCCAAATGTCTCATTTGAATATATTTTGTGTTCAGCCGTCTGCGTGAAGTAGCTAACTGTTGTTCAAAACAGAAAATTCAAGGCTCCCGGGTCAAGCTAAATCACAGGTCTGGAATCAGTTTAGCCCAAATGAGTTCCGCCAGAGACGTTCCGACGAAACACCATTCAAAAATGTGGCAATAAAATGTAATCATGGTCATCAGCAGAAACATTCACGGCTCACATAGTAAGCATCGTTACATTTCACAAACTTATAGGATCTTCAGGAACTTTGGCAGTATACGCTCAGCTTTACCAACCTGCTGTTGCTGTAAGCCAGTTAGGTGAAGTTGGTTTTAGGTTGGATATTCGACGGACATTCAGGTTCCAGCAGTATCTTACTATGGATTCTTTTCAATA
>JBBPCS010002717.1:0-13163 GCA_037974645.1 Hollardia meadi
AAAAATTGTACCAAAAGCCCCCCCCCCCCCCAATTCAGAGCTCATTTAACCACATTAGAAAACAAATCACATTAGTAATGAAAAGTAATTGAGCCTCTTGTAATTAAAACCAAGACAAACGGGCCTGCCGGCTCCAATTTTATTCAGCATTTGCTCATATTTAAGTTCTAATGCCTCCATTTGTCAGATCAAATCAAATTCCGTTGATCAAATGGATGTCTTGATGGCTGAGTTAAGGAATGACTGGCTGTTTGATTACTTTCTACCTGACTCCCTGTGTTTTTCTTACATTTGTGGCACTTTTTGTGGTCTCGGCCCAGCACCTCGCTGACCTGATTAAAAAAAAAAAAAAAAAAATTTTTCCTACTGGCTTTACAGCAATTTATCTGTGCCATTGCTTGCTTGATTGCTTGCCTGACTGATCAAATCAGTTTAAGTGTCTGTGGGCCGGATGCATCAGCTAACATTGTTTTTGATAGCCATGCTCACATATGCTAATTCATGCCTCAGTGACCTGCATATCATTCGCAATTCAGGAACAATTGTTTAAAATACTCGTATAACAGCTTACATGTGACTGATAACCAGTTATGGGCGCGTGGCAGTTGTATATTTATGATCGTGTGAGCATAATGGTCTGTATCTCTCCCTCAGTGGGGCTATGTAGTTGAGCTGTATGTGTTGTTGCCTCTTGAACAGTGTGGGAGAAAAACAAATGGCATCAACAGCTCTCTTCCCTTAAGATTGTGATGAATTCCCTGCACTCCGATTAGGCCATGCTGGTTAGACCGGCCATTGCTCTTGAAAGACAATAGACTAATAGGCTTTGCTAAATGTCCAGAATCCAGTCAATATGGGAGAAAGACGAAGTAAGGAGGAAAAAAACTGCCATAAACAAACAAGAGTGGTAGAGCGAGCAAGTAATTGCAAAAGTCTCTGACAGAGTGAGGTACAGGAGAGATGGAGAGAGCGAGTGAGGGAGTTGCTTTCTGTGCTAACGGGCTGTAAATGGCTGTGGTGGAAAACGGTCTGAGTCTGACCTAGCAGGGAACCGGAGGGTAGGCGGCTGTCAGGTCAGACCTGGCAGTCCAGGCACCTGTGTGTGTGTCTGCAAGTGCGTGCCTGCCTGTGTGTATTTATTGGTTTGACTCCGGTACCCAGCAGTCAAAATAATAAAGAGTGCATCTGTCAATTAAATTGAGCCACTCACAACTGGGCCATAACAGCCTTAATAATTGCTTCAGGCAACCCTGCCTATGGTAAATTGCCATCATCTGTGTGTGTGTATTAAAGAAGGACACACACTCAATTTTACATATTGGACACCCACAAACACACACTAACTGCCTGCATGTACACAATGTTACAAAACAAATTCTGTCTACCACAGATTGCAATTAACCTTCGGCGGAACAAATGCAATTTGGAAGTGTAATATTGAACATGCAGTACAGAGCTGATTTTACTCATAACTCTCTTCCCTCCACTGTGTTCAGCACTTTCTATTTAAAAAAAAAAAAAAATCACATTTTAACTCACTCTTCTGTGGCGGTTAAGGCTCCCTGATAAAATAAATATAACTTTACCGTATGGATAACACCATTTAATCTGGTAGCACCGTGAACTTTTTCATTTCCTCTCCGCCGAAAGACTACTTCCTCGCCCTGTGGAATCAAATGTTTTATATAATTTATAGCTGAAATAAACATTTTCTCGCATGTAAGGCCGTTGGCTTTTACTGGTATAGATTATTAAGCGGGATTTTCCTCTCGTACGGTCCCCCCCCAGGCTGTATAGTACATGTATGGACCCTTTTCATTCCTTTGATATACAGGCTTTTCATTTTTGCATATTGGAGTGTTTGTTAACTTGTCTCTCGGCAATCTAGTGACACCAAGGTGGTCGATTTAAAAGATGAGCGCCGGGTGGGTGGATGGATGTGATGAATGAATGATGAATTATCTAAAACATTTAAAGGATCCATTTTGTAGAAGCATTATTTTTGTGGACAAAAGTACTTGAGCTGATGCGTTTTGTGGATTTTCTGGATGTCTGATCATAAGCACATCTTCTCAAAGCTCCCAATTTTCCTTCTAAGTATGTGAAGACCAAACTGAAGAATGCTTGATCCATTACCTAGACTTTTAATTTTAAAGCAATTACATGTGTGGACTGTCAAGGACAAATATTAATTGCTATCTTAACTACTTCTACTGAAAGAAAGGTTTGTCTTTAGAACCAAGGACTTGTTGTTAGCGCCTGCTAGTAATATGTCATGTAGGTGTGTTTTTACCATGAATTGTTTAATAGTAGACAGTCAGGGTTCCAATTTGGGAATTTAGAAAGCCCCTCCTAATCTCTTAGTTGAAAAAGCATTTTCTAGGAAGGTCATTTATCTTCTAATTGTTGAAAGAGACATTAATTATATGGGTCTTCTGTTGCACTTAGTCCTCGTCTGTCCAGTTTGATTCCTCTTATTGACTTCTGAACAGAAGGTAGAGAGGTGTAAATGTGACATACTACAATACAACATTTACTTACCAATTTGCTTGATGGTTGCATGTACAAATCATTTAATGAGCCAGTCCGGGAGCAATCGTGTCAGCATGGCAGAGTATTTATGCGACTGGATGAACCTGCCAACTAAAAACTGGGTCCCTAAACTCATTTCACACTGGCCTCACTGATATCACTGCTGATGGTAACATGTGCATATGTTTTTCTTTCCGTCTTTTTGCGCACTTGTGTGCCTTTGTGTGTTTGACTGACTCAGGTGGACTGATTGTTTATTCATGCGAAAACACGGCTTGAGCATTTACTTGCAGAATGCGTGCGTGTCTGTGTGTGTGTTTGCCACTGTGTACGTATGGTGGGTCTACTTTATTTACAATTTGACATTAACTGTGATGCTGATTTGGTTTGGCAGCTGTAGACATGCGCGCGCGCGCACACACACACACACACACACACACACACACATATATATAAACATGTGCCAACAGCTGCATGAGCATGCTACTTACAAGTCATTTGTGTCTGCCCTAGAAAACAATTAACCTTGAGCGGCACAAATCGAATTTGGGAGCAGAGTACTGAACGATGCATGCAGAGTAGGGAGTTCCTGCTGTTGCTCATTAGTGACGTGCGACACATGATGTACATATATGGAACTGGGCCACATGTTTGCATAAACATGAGGGCTTGTCCCGTTCAAGAAAATTGGCGGTGCCTCTATACTTCTCCAATGTTTATGTATAAATCATCTGCTGATGGATGACCTCCATCAGTGTGTTTTTGTTACAGAGGAATACATATAACATATTTTGTTATTTGCATTTTGAAATAAAATGGAGAAGTATTCTGAAATGTGCAGCTTGTTCAGTGTTGGAATAATTGGAACTGGAAAGCGGGGTGTGATGGTGTCTGATTAATGGAAGTTGGTCTGGATGGAGGATGAACAGATGGGATACCCAGGGAGACGGGACACAGGGCGGGGCAGCTGTCTCATTTTCGCAATCTTTAAGCTTCACGAAGGCACCTGTGACATCTCTGAAGAAAAAGACAAAGAGGCAGAGGGACGTAAGGGAGTCGGGAGAAAAATGATGTGGGGATCAGGGGGCAAATATGGAGGAAGAACTGTATGACTGACGCAGACGGAAAGCCGAGTTGAGCTGGTTTAAAGCTGGTGGTCGGAACCTCGGGTGGCAAATGCATGATCTCATCTCGTAAGAGTGTTAAAAATATGTTAAATGCATGACGGTTGCTCCCACCTTACCTGTCATGATCAGAACACGGCCACCAAAATCATGTGTCCTCGGTAAAACTTTAACTTTGCCGCTAGCTTTGGTAGGCCATCGATCTTAAAACGCGTTAAGTGCTAGAGATGTTTTCTATGGCAGAGATTTTGTTTTGTCACAGCAGGAATAGCTCAGTTAATAATAATAATACAGATTAATAATATTCAACTATTGCTCTTGGTTCAAATGAGCTGCATCATTAGTCAATGTGATCATTAGATCGTGGATAAAGTACATCTTTATTAGGTCATAATTAATTGGTGCATAAAGTCATCATAATATTGGGTTTTACTACATCTTAAACTGATTGGGTGGGATTTATAATTTGAGCGGCTTTTAAATTACCTGGCAGTTATTAGTTGTTACCTCCACACTGTAAATTTACCCGTTATCATCAAAACTAAACGGCTGACATCATGAAGTTTGGACGGTGCCTCTGCAGGAGGAAGAACATTAGTTTGATTGCAGTTGTGACTCTCAAGCTGGTCCCTGTGGTATTTTCATTTCCCCCGTCATGTTTCTCCTGCAGACTCAGTTGACCACAGGTGTGTGAATGAGGTTTCTATTTGTGTTGACCCCGCAACTAAACGGCAGCCTATCCATGGTGTGACCCTGCTTTCCGCCTTGTTCACGCGGGGATATGTCTACCCTTGAATCTGAGAAGAATAAAGGGTAAAAAAAAAACAAAAAAATAGGTTGGGAAATGAGCAACTTTCTTTCAATCTTGCAATTAAATGATATCAAGCAATACATTCAGTGGTGAACACGCTGGTTTTTGTGATCAAGGTTAAATCATTCAAATCATAGCAAGCCTTTGGATTTCAGCACTAATTGTACATTTATTTTTTTTTTTTTAGAGGAGTTAAAAAATTGTTTTCCAGCCCTCCCTAACAAGCTTAGTCACAGCATAAAAGCTGCATGCAGCTGACTGCCTACTCTTGTTCTTTTTGTGCAAACACGTGGATTAGACACCAGTGAATGTGTACGTGAAGTTAAGCACCTGGATCAGATTAACATTCAGCAGCAGTTGTGTCTCGATTTCTCTAAAGTCATTACCATTTGTTCACTGTTCATGTGATTATTTCTCAGCGCAAAGGGAAAAAAAAAAAAAAAAAGTGTGAAGGACAGCACGGCATATAGTCATCTCAACATTATAGACATTAACATCATATTAAATCACTAGCATTGCTGCATTATTGATGGTTGTGTGAAATTGATTTTCTTTTGTTGGTTGGCTTAAGCCCATAATGTGAGCATGTGTTTTGCTAAACGCTGAAAATGACATTAATTGATTGCTTTCAGCGATCACAACTAATTTCTGAGTTATGGTAGATGATTATGTTTCGAAGAAAGGCAATCAGTAAGTCCAAATTACTGTCATGCTTGTCAAGAGGGAAGATACATGTGCTGCCTTGATTAAAAAAATTAAAAAAATGTTTTTGTCTTGTAACTCGCGGTTTTCTACAAGAGTCCAGCTCTAGACCACCCACATTTATTTTGAGCCTTTTTTTTTTTTTTCTAACAACCTCTGAAGCGGGGGTTGGAAGTTAGATGGTTTATTGTTATGTTTTATTTAGGGTGTGCTGTCAGTGTATCAGTTGGGAGAGATTTAAAAATTGTGAGTGTGCATTATGGTTGGACTAGTAACAATTACTCCTATGTATGCACTGAATACAACTTTAAACTCTAACTGGTCAATCCCTCCTGTGCATACGTCCACCCAAAGCCAATGTTTTAACATCTTTTAAAGTTATACACTTTTACATTTCCTTATTATTTTTTGGAATAAAATTGCATTCACACGAAATGATGCATGCATGTGATCCAGTATCACTGTTTAGCACTGCATTAGAGCTGCATAAAGTTACTGCTAATGGAAACCAACATTTCCTACATTCAATCGCTGAAAAATGAAGTGGCTTTTATTGTACGGAAACTTGTACGGAAAGTGTATTTGTGTGAAATTAGTGCTGGCTACAGAACAACACGCATTTTAAATATTGCAAGGCGTATTGGCAGAAGCAACCACAGTGAGCTGTTGGATGAAGAGTTTGATGTAACAGGTGCACAAACTCCTCGGCGATGTAACCAACACCTAATACTGTGCTCTGCTGTTTTGTGAGCACCAAATGAAATCAAATCAGTGTTGCAATTATCATTAACTGACTGATACAGAATATTTTTAAGCTTCGAAGACATCTGAATTCTAAATCAATATTTGAATGCTGCACTGCAGCTTTTTTGCACATCTATTCATTCTGCACAGTTGATGATTACAGATGAAGATTAGGCTCCATTAATATGATTGATATTATAGTATTTGTAGAATTAGAATTCTTCATCGCTTCTTTGTCACGGTCATCTTGTTTGTCATCGTCATCATGTCTCTATTCTATCCTTTATTTATTATATTTCATCTTCGTCTTCTTTGTCCTCGTTGTGTCCTTTGTTGTTGTCATTGACGTCTTCTTCGCCATCTTTATCTTCTTTTGCTTGGTGGTTTGCAAACTAGCTTTAAAGATGCATAACACTGTATTGAAATGTGAGGATGCTGCGCTTGTCAAGTCAGGGAAAGCAATTTGGCTTTGTATTTTTGGATCCATTTATCAGCTGTGAATTTATTATTCAAATTAATGGGCCGATAATTCATTGTGCTTCCGTTATGAACTACACTTGCTGTTACCATGGTAACTTTGGGTCCATATCTTACTTATTGTAATTCTATTTTATCATATCAAATGGTTAAACATTGGCTATGGCTTTAGTTTGGTTTGTGATAATTCAGATCTTAGCTGCCTGGCTGAGCTAAAGCTTGAATGAGGTGGGCTGTGGCCCACATTTCAGGTCTACACAGTATACTGAAGGACGGTGAGGCAGAAAACCTTCAACTTTGCTGAAAATACCACAGTATAGGGGTCAGAGATATACCAGCCTGGTCTCACCAAACGGTGTCTGAATAACACGCTGTGAATTCTTGTTCATAACTTAAGTTACGTAATGTTTTGAACTTGAAACATAACTCAAACTATGATGTTTTTTTCCCCCTAAACCCAACCAAGACTTTTTGTTGCATAAACCAAGTAGTTTTAATGCCTAAACCTAACCAAACTGTGACCGTAGGTCATGTGACTAAGACAACAAATGTCCCCTAATGAAAGTCACCTGATGTCTGATTTCCGGCATGTCTAAAACTCATGAGACTCATTAAATGACACGCAATAAGCTTAAAATGCGTGAAATGACACGCAAAATGACCTTAAAAGCAGCGTGCTATTCATACCATGAGATCACGTTGGTAATATGGTACATTTTCTGGAAATGCATTTGAAGAGCAAGTTTTAGATAAGTAATGAGATTGTGTTTTTTTATATTTTTTTTTATTAACACAACAAAATGAATACTTTTAAAAAATCAAGGCACCTCGTCACGTTGAAACATTAATCCTGTAAATTTTTTTCATTTTTTCCAAGCAGCAGTCCTTCCTCCTGCTTACCTCGCACATTGAGCCATACATTCCCTCATTCCTGCAATGGCCTAAAACAACATGATGCTCTATCTGCATTTAGACTAAGCACTTCTCTCAGCTGCGGCAGGCTTTTTCAAAGTGTGAAACATGGACCCAGGGAGAGGCAAAAATGTCTCACAATGTATGCCGAACCAGCCTGCCAGCATAGACCCAGGTGGCAGACTGTGACAACGCACACAATCCAACCTCTAAACTGCCGGCACCCTGGTGCAACAGCTGTGCCAGGAGATGGATACAGCACAGCCATCGCCGCAACCAGCGCCTCAGAGAGGACAAACCTGAGTCTCAAGCCTCTCCTCTCACTGACACGTCTTCCTGCACAAAAATGCAGCAGAAAATTACAGATTAATTGTCTAGATTCATTGAACTGTGTGAATGATGTCTTAAAGGACAGGGGATGTGCCACAACCATCAGTCAAGATTTCAATAATTGACCCTTCCATCCATCTGGCATTCCATAACATGTCACAGCAACCCCCCATACTCATTTTCTAATGAAATGCCCTGGGGTCGCAAGAGCTGGATTCTGCTATATGATGATCTCCGGAGTGGGTTTGACATTGTTTTTGTGGCACTTTCACTGGTTCAAACGTGTCCAAAACAGTTCAGTGTGGACATCTGTGGGCTTGTGAGTGTGCCGAAGAAAATTAGGTTTTCTTTCATTAATTGATTGGATAGAACATCATTCTTGACGCCATGCTTTGCTTGCTGAGAATTGTCAGGTTACCAGAAGGACAGTGCTCGCACTGTATAAATATGCCCTGACTTTGTGGGGAAGAGAAGGTCCACAACTCTTTGTACTTAATATTCTGCTGTTTGCAGCCACTATATTTTTGTTTGCAAATACATGTAATGGAAAAGCAGCTGAAAATACTGGAATTCTCTTCCACTGTACCGTACAGCTCCTCGTTTTTGGCTTCATACTTCCCTTTATGCTTCACTGTGATGTGGCTAAATGAATATTTTACCAAGAACCCCTGTTTATAACATAAACTCGAAAAGCGGCTCAAACAAGTTTGTAGCTCACTTCAGGATTTACCATCAGTTGCCACTAATTCAAACACTAATCCAGATTCGAGGCAGAAATGTGATTTTTAAAAAAACAAAACTTTTCAAACCCCTTGTGGAGCATAATACACTGCCCCTGTTTCATTTGTGTGCCCAGTATGTTCTAAACTGGTATTAATACACCACTTTTGCTGGAGCTTGTGTGGTTTGAGGTTTATGCACTACACTCTACATTTCCATCTGCCTTTTCCGTCTTTCAGTCTAAGTTTTGAACAGCACCTGGTGCTGAGACGTGGTGTCGGTGACAAATGGTTAGCATGCTGTTTGTGGCCAGTAGAACGACAGTGGCATACTAATACTTCTCAGCCGTCACTTAAAACTTGTCTATTAGACTGCTTTACTTTTAAAGCTGCAAAGAGGCAGGGGGCGGAGAAGGGATGACGTGCAGCAAAGCCACTGTGGTAAGGATGCAGCCCTGATGCACACTTTTTCAAGTGCGCTACCCAGGGTGCCCCCCACCCCCCCATCTGTTAGACTGCTTTCCCTGCATGTCTTGTTGCTGTAGTACTATACCTGACTTTATGCTGCATTTGTCTGGTGCTACTTCTTTCTCCCTTTTATCTGAGCTTAAGTAGTGAGCTCCCTGTTTCATCTCCACACCACTCTCCACTGTATCAGAGGCGAGTCGTGCTCCCTGCTATGTGCTGTGCCTGTGGGGAGTCTCGTCGGTCACCCGGACCTAGGACACCCCCTGACAAGGTTAAAGGAGGTCTGTCACTCTGAGATTAAAATGGCTCCATCCATCCAGCGAGTTCCCCCTCCGGGCAGCCATTATCATAGCAGATCGCCATGCCAAATGGATATGTAGTGCATAGGCTGTGACCTTCTAACAGACTGCCGTCATTTTCAAGTCTCTCTGTCTTGTGAGATGTTTCCCTCTTTTAGGTGGAATCATGGTGTTTTCAGCAGGCCAAAAGTTAATTATTTCATGTTTGGGTAAAAACAAGGGGTCACCAGAAGAACGTATCCGTTATCTGCCAATTCTTAATCATTTATGCTCTGTGTTGAATGTTTATGTTCGTGTGTGTGCCATCGGTTTGAGCCAGGCCAACAGCGGGGATGGGCAGGCAGCTTGTATAAGGTCTCAGAACCCAAAGGTTTCACACATGCACAGCTGTCAAAACTGGCACACAGCCCTCATTAGTGCTTATTAGTGCACACGTTTGCTTGTGTGAGGTTTTTTTTTCTTTTCCCCCCACTCTTCACCATGCAATTAATTAGGAGAGCATTCTGGCTGTGGGATCTTGGATTACTCCATCTATCCATTACTTTTTCCTTGAGATTAAAAGTAAAGTACTTTTTTCTTTGTAGACAAGGAAAGAGAAAAATATTATGTTTTGTTGAGGTCAAAAGTCCGTGGTGCGCGCGCACACACACACACACACACACACACACACACACACACACACACGCATAAACACATAAACATCGTTAGATCTTAACCAGAAAATTTCATCATATTACACAAATCTTAGCCTCACTTCATTGGCTTCCTATTCATGTCAGGCAGACTTGATGGTGCTCCTGATGACATACAAAATTGTAAATAGGCTCGCCCCTTCATACCTCTCTGACCTCATAAAATTTAGATGCTACCTCGTGCACTACGCTCTCAGAATACAGGGCTCCTGTCTGTGCCCAGAGTTAAAGGAGTCAACTGGCTGCAGGGCCTTTTCCTATCATGGCCCCTTCCTCTGGAATAACCTGCCTGCTTATATCAGACAGTCCGACTCCACTGAGGCCTTTAAATCTAAACTTGCAACTAATTTCTTCGCCTTAACTTTCAATTAGGACGATATTCTTTGATCAGTTCAGCTCCCTGTGGTCATTACCTTTCACGGCATCTGTCTTCTCCTCTCTGCTGGACCACCGCATGCCCAGGAATCTCTCTCTCTTTTGGCTGTTGTGGCCTCATTCAGATGTTGGATCTGGACAGGTGGCCCCTGGGGCCTCACTATGGATTTGGCACTCACCTATGTTTTACAGTAGAAAAATCAAATTGCACGTCATCTATTGCACGTCTATCCTGGGAGAGGGATCCCTTCTCTGTCTGAGGTTTCTTCCATTTTTTGCATATCAAAAGGGTTTATTTTGGGGTAGTTTTTCCTCCCCCGAATCGAGAGTCTAAGGACAGAGAATTATGTACTTTCTACAGATTGTAAAGCCCACTGAGGCATTGTGATTTATGATTATATAAGATTGACTTGAGTTTTGTCTTGAGTTGAGACTTTCTTGTTAGAATATTGGAACATTATTTCCAGTTCACTGTCCTTTTTTAAAATATAGCAATTTCCTCACATCCAAAATCCATTCCAACGGAGAATTCCGTTAAAATCTGACCTGGTGTCCGCCTGGTGTAAAATGCAGCGTAAAGGCACCCAACACAGGAGTACACCTCTTATGATACACGCACTGAGCTCTGGGATCTTCTATGAATGATGACATTTACCAGAGAATTGTTTCGTCAGTACGCGGTTCTTTTTATATGTGTTCATCTCTTATCTGGAACTTAGCCTGCTCCGGAGCTGGTGAACTGGTTACCATGACGATGTACCCCGATAAGACGTAAACCAGCTTCGGAACACTGAAAACCAAGAATTAACCCTGAAGTTACCCTGCTAACCACAAATCCTGCTTCACAGTACAGGCCTCTGAACAGTTGTGATTTTTGACAGCAAGGTATCTGCTGCGTTTCATCACACATGAACTGTTGCACTGTCATGGAACATCAGTCATTTACTGCTTTATTTTCACTAACTTCTCAGCTGCTCTGCCTACTTCCCCTTTTTCCTTTCTTCTTCACCACAGCCTGTTCCACATTTAGACGGCATCAGATCTGAATTGATGAGAGAGGGAGTTTGTGTGCGTTTGTCTGCCCTAGAGCAACACATGGCCTAGTGGGGGCAGAGATGTGGGTATGGGGAGATTGGGGGATCTGATGCGAGTGTGAGTATGAACACCGTCAGGAGGCTTGCCAAGGCTCGGGCAGCATGTGCCCAGAGGGGAAGGAGGACTGGGATGTATTTGTTTGGAGTTTAATGCATGCGGACACATACTCGGAGACACACAGACACACACGCACGATGCATATAATTGGCAGAAGACAGCTGCTTCCAACCAGAAAACCCATGTGAAAGTACTCACCGTGCTTTTGGCCCACAGGCAGCCACGCCACACTTAACAATTTACCCTCATTGTAATGAACGTCTAAAGCGTTTTATTTACAAGCCATATAGCAGCACAATGACTAACAACCTTTGATTGTCACAATCTTCTCATCATAGTTATGGATTATTGTCTTTACTGTAACTCAAAGATTCATTAGACTGGTATCAAGACAGTTGGTTCCAGCGCAGAGATGCATTACAGTTTACTTTTGTGGGTCGTTTATTTCCATTAAATTGTCAACTTGCTTCTCAAGCATGCATGATATAACAGCTCATATACACTGTCAGTAAAGGCACTTACGATGTACTCTGAGAACCTCAATAGCCAGAAAGTTTTATTGGTAAATTGTGTTGACATCATCGTTGTTAAGTACACTTTACAGAGACACATGACATGTTTGTGTGTGCGTGCACATTTGTGGCTAATGATCAATTCCAACAGGAAATTAGATTAAATCATGATTTCAGCAAACATCTGCTGCAACATAACCTCTTACAATCCATCAGTCTGTATTCAAATGTATTTGATTACTTTTTCTACTTTCAAATAGTATGAAAGCTCAAATATTTCTGATTTGGTTGACTGAAATCAAAAGCAGGACACGGGTTCAAAGACTGAAATTTACACAGCTCAGTCCGTCTTACCGGCACACGAAGCTACAAAGCATGTAACTGCTGGACAATAGTAAACATTTCAGTGGTAAGATAAAGGTTTTCATTTAAGAGTGGAAATCTTTGGCAAATCAGATTGGCTTCAAATTGCCACCAGTTTTATCTGTGCTATTTTCTTCTGTTTTTGTTTTATGTATGATGCAAGACTACTATTTGTCCTGAGGATGAATTGTTCACAAGTCTGCCGGTATTGTGTTGAAGATGCCTGCAGTTACTTAAACACTGCAACACTGGTCTGCTTTATTTATCAGGATTTCAGTCAGCGACCTTGACCAAGGTTAGTTTGCTCGACTGCCAGTTTCATAGGTTTTTATATGAGTAAATCCTTCCTCCATTAGTGAGCAGTTACTGCAGTAACAGCCTGGAAATTCCCAAATGTGTCCATCATACTTATACTGTGCATCCATTGGTCTATAGATGTGTGCTACAGCATGGTAAAAACCATAGTAGTGAAAAATAAAAGCTACATATACATATTTAAATGACCAAAATCAATTTATGTAAAATATGAATCCCTGTTCTTGTGTGAATCGTTTTCCACCCTGAATTTCAAAATTAATTATACTAATATTAATATATTTGACCAATCCAAAATTTCCAACCTTCAGTCATTTTGATGCATTTCGACAGAAAATAATAGGAATCATTTTTTGAAGGGACATTCGGTCATGCATTGGTTGGGTTTGGTGTGGAAGGATCCCGGAGGAGAGAGAGATGTGAGTGAAGGATGGTGATTAGACAGATGGCTTGGTTGCTTACAGAACTCAGCAATGTCATAACTTAACAACTCATTACAATGATCCTTTCACTGACTTGAAATAAACTCTCACTGATGCAAGACATTTAAGCTGCCTCTGACACTGTGGGGGGGGGGGGGGGGGGGGGGGGGGGGGGGGGGGGGGGGGGGGGGGGGGGGGGGGGGGGGGGGGGGGG
>JBBPCS010002718.1:0-13161 GCA_037974645.1 Hollardia meadi
CTGATTTTGTCTTTCAACTTCATCCTGGGGTATGGGCAAGCTTAAGAAAGATTCATGCTCCTCCTTTGCTTCATCATTGCACCTGATGAAACTGGACAATTCACACTGCACGTCATTGATATTTTCCTTGGATTCCATAAGCACTTCAAGCCTTTTCCTATATTTGCTTGCTTGCTTGCATTTTGATTTTCTCACTGCTTGGCTTTTTTCTATGCAGTAAGCCAGACCTTTGGCAGTGAGTTTAGTGTCTCTTTTTTTCTGATGGCATAGACATGTCACCTTCTTTCTTATTGTTTGTGACGTCAGACATTTTGTGCGCTTCGCCTTTAACACATGCGACCAACGCTGCAGCATTACCATAAAATACTTCCGGAAACAATCACATGCACATTACACATTGCTTTAAGTGCATCAACACCACAACCGGAAACCAAATGCAATACATAGGAATGATGTATCAGTCAACCCACAGCTTATTATAGCACAGTGGGCTCAAACAATCACACGACACGTTACGTGGCTTTACACACCACGCTGCCACCACAATACAAACAATCAGCGCCAATCCGACCAAACACACGACAAGCCAACACAATTAACGCCACCAAAAGACAATGCTGAGCAGTGAAAACATGACGGTCAACTCCAATTTTGTGTCGTTTTCCAGTAGAGCTTAACAGTCATTGTCCAATGCACACACCATGTCTGCACAGTGCTTCCTCACCGTGATATGTGCTCCTGCTTTGGCCTGGCTGACCAGTGATTGTTTGGCATGTCGGTGAAAGCTTTCCTTTGATAAACGCGCATCCAAGAATGCGCATCCATATCAAATCCATCCAATCCAACAAATGTTCCTGGACATGTTCCTTTTTCTTGTTCCAAGGGTGTTTTTTTACTTTATATCGTGGCTTTTGTCAAAAAGAAATTCTTCATAATAAACTTACAAAAAGGGCCACTGATGCACCGGTTCAGGTGTGTTGTACTCAGGCAAGTAAGAAGTCAATTGTTCACTGTCCAGGTAAGATTGATGTGTTGATTTATTTTCCAGTTGTAAGCAAACGTACATGCATTCATGCCGCCTCTCTCTTGCTTTGGTAAAAAAACATTCCCCTTCCTGGTGCATCACCTGACACCAACACACCTGCTACCTTTATCCCGCCATTCACCAAGTGCCTAATGTGGTGCTTAGTGCCCCTAGTGCCCAAACTATAAACAAACCAAATACAACAAACAAAATAATACTAATAACAATCAAATAGTGAAATGGCTTCTACATTATCTATTCCCCTCATGTTGATGGAAAGTTGGGTAAATTATCTTAGTCCACAAAATATTTGTGCAGCTTCACAGCAAAAAAACGTTTCAGCATTCTCCTAAACCAGATATTCTTCACCTTTTGTAACTAAGGGCCACTTCTGTTGTTAAAAAATGGCTGAGGGCCCCCTTCCCAAAGAAATGAGAAAAACAACATAATGTGACAAAAAAGGAGAGAAAATAAAGTGGGCTATGACCCAACATTCAACACACTCATATTTCCTCACCGCACACTTTGGCGCTTTAACTGGTACGGGGTTATCTGTTCAGAAAAATGTTGTCTCTGCTTGATGATGTGTCGTTATTGGTGTACGGATACCAATCTGATCATTGTTGTAATTATGCATTTTGATTTGAAGTATTTTATCTAAATTCTTGAGCACATTTATATATTAAAATAAGTAGCGTTGTACATAAAAAATTCAATCTTAAACTTACCATTTGGCAGTACCACTGCCTCCATGGACCACCAGATGGCGCTTTGAGAATGGCTGTCCTAAACAACTGACGAAGCTGGGGACTTGTTTTAAAACATGAAAAAAACAAACATAAAATGGCTCCATACAGCTTGTCTGGCGTAATCCAAGTCTATCCATACTCTGAGAATAAATTTTAAAAAATGTTGTTTACATTTGTTTAAACCGAACTCTTCACTGTATCTGCTAAGCTAAAAGCGTTGCCACATGCATATGGGAGAAGTTAGCCTTGAAGGCTCTCTTCCAGAAACTTTATTGTAACACGTGTTAAACATTGTGAAAGGGTGTATTTTTAACCCAAACCATGACGTTTTCCTAAACATAACCAAGAAGTTTTGGTGCCTGAACCTAACCATGTAATTTTGTTAGCTAAATTTAACCAAGTATTTGTGGTGCTTAAACCTAACAAAAATGCAATCAAAATAATAAAATAATTACTGAAAAAAGGGGGGAAAAGATCCTTTGGGATACAAACCCCAATCTCCTAGGTGCAAACCCTGGATACAACCCACTCTGCCACAGGGCTGTGCTGGGTTCACATGATTAGTGACGTTTTATAATACATGCTTTCTGTCAGAAGAGACTTTCTGTCAGAAAGCACTTTCTGCGAGACTGCTCTGTGGACTGTCAGAAAGCTGCCTTGAAGCTGCCTGACCGAAAGCCTTCAAGGCTAACTTCTCCCATCTGCTTAGCCGGACCCATCTGAAGTGGGTGGACAAGCTCAAACTCTGGGAGGGAAACAGAAAACCATGTCACCATGCTGCCTTCTGTATTATAAGCCCTCATCAGGAATTGACACGTGGAAACGCGGAAAAGTCCTTGGGTCCACAAAAAGCATTGTTATATCTTTATCCTCCATCATCCCTTTCATGCCTTTTGGTTGAGTGTCACAACACAATAGCACATATTTGTAAAACAGTTACCTCTTACTTCCATTTGAGGTTACTACCAACCAGGGAAACCGATTTCTGGGAAACCAAACCCAGATGTAGCTCTCATTGTTGTAACAATGACTCTTTGCCTCTTCTGCAGCCAAACAGTACATAGAGACTGACCCGAGTGGCCGGGACAAGCAGACTCCTGTGGTGGTGGTGAAACAAGGCCATGAACCCCCCACCTTCACAGGCTGGTTTCTGGCTTGGGACCCCTCACACTGGGACTCTGTCACCAGGAACATGAAGTCCATGCGTCTTTAGATTCCGATTAGACAGAGATATTATTGATCCAGGAAAAACTGAAGTATTTTCATTTATATAATCAGTGTGATCAAAGAAATAAACTCATTATCCTTGATGAATGTGTTTCCTGTTGCAGTTGTACTGGAAATTGTGCTTGTACTTTTCTTTATACCACACAGTGGCACTTTCGTAGTGACATGGAATGACCCCTCTCAATCTTTGGTTTGTTTTGTATCTGAAATACTGCATCTATTGACAGTGGTTCCAAAACAGTCCAAGTTGGGGCACAACAGAAAAAGAGTCTTTGTTTTGCAGTTAGAAATAGTGTAGCTCCTTTGTGATTATTCCTGTAAACTTATTTTGCTGATTGTATCCAAAAATAAAGAATGATGCTGTCTTTTGTCTCTTTGTCTCACTGTTGGAAACAAAGGGAATGATTGTATTTCCCAAGAAGTTGAGCTACTCCTTCAGAGAGATCTGTCAATCATTCTTGGAGAACAGTTTAGCCAGATAACAGTTCCTGTTTGGGTAATACCCTACTTTAGCCCATTTATGGAATCAGGTTTGTGCCAATATAATCAAACAAAACTTCTGAAATATCAAACAAAAATAAGAATTTGAGAGAGAATAAAACTCACTGAAGCAAAAAAAAAGTGATCTCAAAAGTAAAACTTATAACTTGCAAACAAATTATCTGTGTAATCGTGTAAACTATTGGTCTTTTATTTTTTGATAATATGTCCTTTTGTTTACAGTTCCCTCTGCTTCTTTCTCACTGATTTTTGCCCTCTCTGTCAGCTTTGCGGTTACGCTGCCAGCTTTCTCCTTTGCGCTGCCTGAGTTTTTGTTTGCAGTTCTGACACAAACCTCTCGCGTGGGCAGGTTTTTTCAGGGGTGCGTCCCCATTGGTTAATGAGTTTTTGAGTGACAGCTCAGTGCTCCAGACGTTGTTCAGTGCAGGAAGCGGTTTTGGCGGACAGCAACAGCTAACTTTACTGGATATTTTACTGGATATACTGAATCAATAAAGTGTATTGATCATATATATTGTCTGTGCTGTACTAGACGTTTTGTTTTTTTGTTGTGTTAATTTAGAAGTAAAGCTAAGCTTTGCTGTGTAAGTTAGCTGATTAACATTAGCTAACTTGCTAACGATTGCTAGCTAAGTAGCCTACTGTTAGTGTACCGTGTGTGTGTGTGTGCGTGTGCTTGCGTGCGTGCGTGCGTGTGTGGCAATTTCACCACTCAAGTGACTCACCATAGGAATCTGTTTGCGTGTGTGCCCGTTCACTCACACGCGCGCACACACACACACAAGGCTGCACTCGTGTATCCTCGCTCATGGCACCTTCAAACTTTAGCTGCCGTAGTTAGCCAGCCCCCCATAGCTGGTGCGGACCTAGCGTAGCTCCTCCTAGCCATCTCTCGGCAGCTCCCAAGCAGCCGGGAAACCAGGGAGGCTGGGTGACTGTCTGACGGAAGCGTAGCCCTAAGCCAAAGCCCACGGTTCACCACCAGGCTGTTCTCCAATAGATTCAGCTGATCCAGTTTTTATCCGCTGTCATCATAAACGGTCGTCGCTTCACATGACACTTCAGAGGAAACAACGTCTCATTTCTCTTAAAATATATTTCCTCGTTTCCTCGCTCCTCGTTTGGTTTCCTTGCGTCTCTCCACATATCCTCGGTGGGAGGGACTAAGACGCAAGTGAGGGATGCAAGTGAGGGAAATGTGGATGCAATTTGAGTTGGGTAAGGCTGCAGCCTGGAGCTCCCGGCCACCTCTCGCCTCATGCACTCTCGTCTCATGCCCTTCCGTCTCATGCCTGGGCATGTACTACAGTAAGTTCACAGGGTCAAAAATACGAATTCGGTTCACACCCTGGAACAGATGTTGGCGGTAATGCACCAAAAAGCTGAATGCCAACCACAATAAAACAAGTAGGAGAAGAAAAAGAAGAAGATTGGCGGTAATTGGTTGCCACCCGCCATAAATTAAGACGAAGACGAAGAAGATTATTTTCAAGATGGAGTATGTTTGTTGTAATCCATTCAAAAACTTTTAAACTCTTAAGAATAACGATTTATTAGCCATACATATGGTTTGTAGATTTGTAGATGTTATTGTTATTATCCCTGGGGTTAACGTATATTGTTTATTTGAGGAAATGTGCAATTATTTTACCATTTGAAACTGCACCAGCGTTTAATGTTGACGTTTGTTAGCGAAAATTAGCTAACGTTACCTAGAGCAATTTATGGCTGCAGACTTTGATGGTTTGTTTCTATGATTTTTCTTAAGGTACACCTCAGTGTTTTTAAAAAGAATTGCCTACCGCGGGTGATAAGATGCACGGTGTGCTCTTCACACTACCATTGCCCCCTTTGCCCCACTTCCATATATAAGCCCCGGTGTAAGGCAAAGGTTTTGCAGCACATGGAGCTGCATGTAAAAAATGCTCTTCAACATGAAGGTTAGTTCCCTCTGTCAGCTTTGTGCTCTGCCATTATTATTTGTTTTTAACCACTGCTACTAAGGAAGCTTACCAATAGTACTGTTACATACCAGTTTGCTTTATCTCATAGGGTAAACACATAATGCTTTTGTCCCTTCATAGATTTCTACATTACAAAATGCCACCAGGCCTGTAGGAGTGGAAGTAGTGGCCACTTCCACTGCCCTTTCTGCCTAAAGACCATAGTTAGAAGGCAGGATGCAAGCATTTACAGATCTGTAGGCCACCTCTCCCTGATGGAGACACACAGATGGACGCAAATGCCACCTGCACAGAAGAGCAGGGCATCGCTTCCCAGGAATCTACAGGTGATGAGGCACTAATGACCTTGGCCCTGGTCTGCTCCTCATTCAGAGACATTGTCTCTGATGAGATCTTTAGGAGAAGAGCTCACTTTTTGTGGCTTGACAGTAAGTAAAGAAATGATGCTTTTGATAGTTGCAGACTTGCAACGTTTTAGCATATTTCTCACATGAAGCGAAGTGTTCAATTTGATAATCCCAAAATTTTGTTATAGAGGTGTCACTAATTGAAGCAGGTTCTCCCATAACTACAAGAAGGAATGCCGGAGAATGTACTCTGTGCTGAACTGCTTGCAGTGCTACTGTACATACAAGAGCTGTATGCCAGGTATTTATACTGTGCTTTGAAACTGGGTGGCTGTTTGAGTCACTTGTTGCTAACAAAAAAGAAATCTTAACACTGTATGGTAGAAGATCGAGAGTATGCTTTTGTTTTGTTTTTGCTATACCCACAGGGTATGTTGGAAGAGGAAGGCGGGGGGAACTGCAGGGGATCTATTCTGAAGATTCCCACCCTGGATTCTGCAGCCAGTTCTGCCAGTTAAGTGCAGGCTATTTTCCTGGAGTGGACAATGAGGAGAGGGAGCCTGAAGAGGATGCGGAGGATCCTCTTGGGATCTGCAACACCTAAAGAACTTCTCATATCGTGTATTGCATACTGCACTCCTGTAAATAGTTACCAAAGCAATGTTTTAAAGCCGAAGGCTTTAAGTTGTTATTATCGTCTCTTGTAAATAAAGTTACTAAAGCAATGTTTTAAAGCTAAAGGCTTAAAGTTGTTCTAATTGTCTCTTTGAGAAATGTGCCAATGTTGAGTTTGTAAGCACAGTAGAGTTTAATTGTATTGTAAATATCATTCCGTTTTCTGTTTCATAATATATTACAGTAATTTTCTTGCAGAGCTTATGTGTCCACTAAATTTACATCTTGATGACATCATATGTTAAAAAAGGGAAACAGCTTCAGCCTCCTGGAGCACTTAATATAGAATGAAGAAATCTCATATTGAACAATAAAAAATTTACAGACTCATTTTATTTCTATATTCTATATTCTTTTCACACTTCACAGGGAAATTGCTGCATCTACAATTGCTTATCCTGTAGTGTGTGTGTGTGTGTACACTGGCACATATACACAAGATAAGCAGCAGTGCCAGGCATCCACGGAGCCTGCCAGCTGAGAAACACAATATAATAATAAAACAGAGTAATATAAATATCTATTTGTATTGCGCAATAAGGATAACAGAGATACAACATACTGTAACAACAGTGGATAGGCCTATGTATACCTCAAGCGGGCATCTTGTCAGGGGCGGCACTGGCGCTCACAAAAAAAAAAGTTACATTTGTGCCATCGGTTCTATCGCTCCTTTGCACATCACGTCAATGACATCATGTCACCGTGTGGGTTGGAGCGGCGCCCTCTCTAGTTTGTGCAGACTTCTACTGCTGAGAAGGAGAAGGTCTCCTCTCTCATTCTCTGGTGTTGGGAGATGAGGAGGGGGGCGGGGGAGACGGTGAGTTCAACCTGAGGTCCTCAGGTCCCCCCACTGTAGCGGGGGAATCTATCAATAGCGCACTTCTATAGTACTATATATTATATACAGTACTAATGCAATCAGTAAAATCAGTCCCACCAGTGGCGGACTGGCCTGTCAGCGGACGGCCTTTTTTACCTGGCGACTGCCTGTAACAGTTCACCAGTACAGCAGGAATGCGATGACGGACGTGTATCTGTGGCGCGAGCCGCACGATGCACGCCCCCGCTTACCCCGGCGGGAGGTGCGCGCTCCAAAAGTGACCGGCAGCATCCCTCAGCGACATAGAAACTACCTGATTCTCTGTACTCATCATTTTAGACGAGACACCTTGCAAAATGGACAGCCAGGTACAAAAGAAAAGGAAAGGTGGAGCAGAGAGGGAGAGAATAAACAGAGAAAGGCCCACAGGCCACAGACACAGTGAAATGCTGCAAAATAAGCAACATGTTTGCCAGTAAGGGACCAGGTCAGTCAAAAACACTAGCTTAAAACACACACACACACACACACACACGAGTATGCTAACAACATATCAAGCATGGCAAGCTGAATAACAGTTAGCCATCAGTGTGACAGATGGTCATTGTAACAAAAATAGAAGTTTTAACAAAGCATATTAGAAAATATAGGAATAATATGGCAAACTTACACAATAATTTATGTGTAAAATATTGTTTCTCAGACAGAATATTTTTCTAGTGCCAACTTGACAAGAAATTCAGATTTCAGCAGTGTTCCAGTGCTGTACTGAAACCCGTAGTATAGCCTAGATGAAATATCAATTTTCATGTCTATTTTTTTTTTAGAATATAAAAAAAAGCCATTGGTGGAATGTAAACAGTAGGCTGAACTTAAATATATGGGTTACTCGTTCTTTGCAAAGGTGGAGAAGGAAGCAGCAGCAGCACTAGAGCTGCAGGTGCTCCAAGAGAACTGGAGATGATGGACAGCAGCGCAGTCAGACTCAGAGCAAGAACCTTCAGCGCCATGGGAGGGGGCGCTGAAAGGGGTGTTCGCCCAGGGCGACATACAAGCTCGAACCGCCCCTGTCTGCATCCACACAAACTCCAAAGTATCTGAGCTGTAGCTGACAGTAACCTCTGACCTCCCAGACAATGAATACATTTCTGCACATTACATCACATCAGCCTTCAAATATACAAGACGTGAGCAGCAGACGGTTTAATACTCCATATGCGTGACAAGAAAGAGACAACGAAGCTGACATATCTCAGGCATCCTCTGGCACAGTCAGCTCATTTTAGCCTTTACTTTCTCTTTCGTTAATAATCTCAGAGGCTCAGTTTTACCCAGTTATAAGTGAAGTCGATGCTCGCGCTAACTTCCCATTGGCTCATATGGACGTGGACGTCAGCGCCTCCCTGTGTTTTCCCCGCTGGTCTCTCTTGACCGGGGTGAAGTTATTTTGACATTCGTCGGTTTTCGCGGCTGTTATCTTCATTAGCTCCGTGTCGAAACCTCGATTTTTCCCAGTTTTGGGATATGTTGGAGAGCTCATTTAGGAAGACGTTTCACAGTTTTGATCAACTCAAAATCACCAAAGATGACGATGCAGTGGCGAGCGCAAGGAATTGAATGTCTGGCCAGTGCGCCTGTCACTATAGGCGATGTTAGGGACCGTCGTAAAAGTGCAATACCACCCATTTCAATCTTCAATAACTTTTTTGTTTTTCAACATAGGAACCTCAAACCACTGCCATTATACAGACTGACAGCCCTTTAGTATTTCACACCTGAGAGTTTGTAAAAAAATAAATAAAATAAAATAAATTATGGTTATGGTTATCAATTGACCTATTTTCCTGAGTTATGCACATTTCAAGGTTTTCTTTTTCAATAGCTCGCTCATTTGTGAATATATTGACATCAAACCACCTCTCATGTGTCTATGACATCATCTCACAACTTTCACAGCTGTTAGTTTGTGAAAAAGGCCTTAGGAGATCCCTTAACATCCTTTTCAGTGAGCCTTTTTGCGTTTATGCATATTTCAAGGTTTTCTTTTTCAATAGCTCACTCATTTATGAACATTTTGACATCAAACCACCTCTCATGTGTCTATGACATCATCTCTTAACTTCCACAGCTGTTAGTTTAGGAAAAAGGCCTTAGGAGATCCCTTAACATCCTTTTCAGTGAGCCTTTTTGCGTTTATGCATATATCAAGGTTTTCTTTTCAATAGCTCACTCATTTATGAATATATTGACATCAAACCACCTCTCATGTGTCTATGACATCATCTCTTAACTTCCACAGCTGTTAGTTTAGGAAAAAGGCCTTAGGAGATCCCTTAACATCCTTTTCAGTGAGCCTTTTTGCGTTTATGCATATATCAAGGTTTTCTTTTCAATAGCTCACTCATTTATGAATATATTGACATCAAACCACCTCTCATGTGTCTATGGCATCATCTCACAACTTTCACAGTTGTTAGTTTGTGAAAAAGGTCTTAGCAGATCCCTTAACATCCTTATCAGTGAGCCTTTTGCTGTTGTAATGGCAAATTTATAATCATTTATTAATGTATCTTTTTTATATGATGTTTTTGTATAATCATGCATGTTGAGACCAAGTATAACCTTGTATTCATAGTCAGACTTTGAAGCAACTTGTTTGTGGAAAGAGTTCTGTCCCTTTTCGGCCGAATCATATTACAATAAAGATAAGGAAAGACAACTGATAGTTTAAGAGTGTTTATTCTCTTATACGGGTTTTGCCACAACAGTTTGCATGTTGGAAGAGTTAATACAATGCCACACCACTCAATCAAGGCAAGTAAAAAACATTTGTGGTTTCTGCAAAACTACGGTACCTACGCATGACACCTCCCTCCAATCAGCAGCTTGGATGCAACATTTTCTCATTTGTTTCCATTTCAAAATATGAGTCTATTCCAAACTCCCAGGAATAACCTCCAAAGCAGCAGACAGTCTGCTTCAGTGCCATTTGGTGCTCATTTTCAGCCATGAGGTTTGAAACCACAAGTCTGTTTTTGCCATGGAGCTATAAGAGGATCAACTTCAAATTGGCATTTATCTTTAATTGACTCACATCCAAGACCACAGGGCAGCTGCCAGCCAAGGTGGCACATAGTCCCCCCTACCATGTGTTTCTGTGTGTGTGTGTGTGTGTGTGTGTGTGTTCATGACTGAGCTAACACCACACCCTGCCTGTGTCACCCTCAGCTGTCAGTGTCACCCCCATCTTGACCACATCCTTAACAACTAAATAACACTGCAAGAAAAACCCAAACACACTGCTAAGCTACTGCTGAGCCACAAGAGACAACAGCATTTGATTTAAAACTACATAATTCATTCATGCTGGTGGTCCTGAATGGCAGCAATAGGCAAACACCTGAAATTTAAGTACTTAGAGCTTTACTAATAATAACAGTTTTAGCCACATTAGCGGCATGGCTGTATGGATGGCAAAGTCAATCTGTTGATCCACCAATTTTGTTCATACTGAAATATCACAAATTGGTTGCATTGCCATTACATATTGTACAGACATTAACAGATGATAAATATCATATTGACTTTGGGGATCTTCTGACATTTCTTCTAGTGCCGCCAGCAGGTCAAAATTCCAATTTTTCCTTTACTTTGGTTTATGAGGATATCATAAAATACCTGCAAAAACTATGACATTCCTACCAACTTCAGTTGTACTTTGTGTTCAGTGCTAATTAGCTAATACTGGTATGCTAACAAGCTAAATATTAGCATTGGCATTGTGAGCATATTAGCATACTAAAAGCACGACTGTGCTTTGTAGCACAGCCTCACAAGTGCTATAGCATGGCTCTAGATTGCTAGCTTTGTTTATAAGCTATAAATTAAATGACTTTGTTTATTCTGAAAGTGGGAGCTAGCAGTGACAAAACCAGTGACAAACACCAGACACTGCAGCTACATGAGCTTTTTTAACCTTTTGTAGCTCATTGTTTTTACTGTAAACAGCTGTTTACAATGACAAAGCTTTGATAAACCCACTGTACACTAGTACCAAATGGCAGACAACAAGAAGTGACAGTTTAGCAGCTTAAGACCCAGATGTTGTTCTAAGAAGTTGGTGGAGACCAAAACAAAGCTAAAATGTGAGCGAATATTGGACTTTGATCATCAGGTGGCCTAAAACACAACTCTAACTGAATGCTGAGGTTGCTTGATTGGGTAAATAGATAATTGTTTGCTAATATGTTAGCCATAACTACTTGATGATGTGATAATATTTCTGGGCTGTTCATATGCAGCTTTAAACACCAAGAAATAAACAAAAAATAAGACAATGTTTTCAGCATATCCTTGTCCAATTCAGCTGATCTCATTGATGCTTTACAACCAAATAACACCGAATGCACTCCCTGCATACCTACCATTCATCTATAAAAAAAACATGAAGCCTCCAAGTGCTGTTTTAACAACCTTTTCAGTATCCTTCCTCCCTCTACAGCTGAGCAGCTGCCTTCCACTGGGGCCTGTTCATGCAGAAAGTCTACAAACTGTTTATCCTTCATTGGTTTGTTAACTCTACAACCAGACCCCAGATGGGTGGAAGCACAGATGGACATTGTTGAAAACTGCCAGAGTGGAGATGGCCAAACATCCATGAAAATCCTTCTTCTCTTTGTCTCCATTTTCCCTTAAACAACATTATTTGCATGGTGTTTTGAGCTTCTCTTTAAATAACTCGTCAATTAAACAATGTTGCCAGCAGAGCTTTAGTGACCCTCACTCATGTGGCTATTGTTACCTGTGCTAATCTGTAAAGTACTACAAAGTATTAAAAAGTATTGAAAAGTTATTAGCCATCAGCAGCTGGTTTCAATTGGACATTCTGTTGCTAGTATTAACCACTACTGGCCAATTCATAGCAGGTAACATTTTACACCCACCTTTTTGTCAGATTTTTTATGAAGCAAATAGTCACAGGCAATTACTCCCCATTTCCTTGTTGGAACTTTATCTTTATGTTCTACTTTTATTATAGCTGTAAAGTGACTGCTGATCTGTGATTTCTGTGATCAGTTTACTAACCAAGTTTGCTGTTAAGCTAGCTGGTATTCTGTTTTGCTAATGTGTGTTTAATTACTGTATTCCTATGAGGCCTGGTAGAACTATTAAATCTTGGAAATTTTGTGATGAAATCAGTTCATTTCAATGGAATCACCGGATTCTCTTGTGGGGCCATGCAGTATCTGCAAGAATTTTGCAAGTTGAGTTAAATTTTGGTGAACTTTGAACTATGAATACTGTTTAACCATCTTGTTATTGCTGACTTTTGAGGGAATGGATAAATAAGACAGGATATTGGTACAAATACATCCTTTTTACCAATAATAATAGTAATTACTATCAGAATTGCTTCCAGTAAAAACCTCAAAGGCTGAATACTGTCTTCAACATGTATAGTAAGGCTGCTGCATAGCTGTGCATCAACACACATAGTAAAGGCAGAACAGTTAAAGCAACCAACATTGGGTACATCTATCTACGTACATGCACCAAAACTAAAGTACAGTCTGATGCAGAGTGTTGAGCCATAATTAAAGTACATGTGAACACACAGAAGACAACTTATCAGCCTGGTCCAAGGTTTTGAGAGCTACTAGCCAACACAGGGACTGTGGGACACTGGACATTTCAGCCAAGCCCAACTCTGATCAGCAACAGCTGTTGGCTAAATCCACACACACACACGCACGCACGCACGCACGCACGCACGTACGCACGCACGCACGCACGCACGCACGCACGCACGCACACACACACACACACACACACACACACACACACACACACA
>JBBPCS010002719.1:0-13161 GCA_037974645.1 Hollardia meadi
GCAAGACAAAAAAGTAAAAAGCACATTTAGGCTATTTAATTTATGCAATGGTGAAAAAATTGGCAAAATAAATGAAAGACTGCGAAAAACCACGTTCGGTATTCGGCCTTCGGCCAAGAATTTTCATTTCGGTGCATCCCTAGTAAAAATCCCAGCGTTTAGTTCTCTCTGGAAGCTACCATGTTGCCTCATCACTCAACATCTCAGACAAGACCAACAATCAAAACCACCGTACAAACAAATGTGACGTGACATGTTTGTCTGTTGTGTGTAAAAGTTCATGACCTGTACGGCGGTGATGTTTATTCATCCTTTTCTGTTCTATTAGCCATTAATCATCCCTTTGGGAAACATGTGGATTCAGTTGAGTCTGCATCCAAAGCAAAGATGTTTGTGTATTGTTGCCTCAACATGAGGGAGTTGGCCTCAGCAGACACTTCTTTTACGCACTGCAAAAAGGGTATTGCAGACTCTGTGAGAGTGTGTGTGTGAGAGAGAAAGCGAGGCAGTCAAACCAGGACACAGGACAATACAGTTGAGGTTTTGTTGTCTCCGTATGAGTGACTTGAACAAAGCTGACACATGCTGATAGCTGTGACAGACATGCCAATTGCACTGGCCACCATATGAAAGAGACCCTTTGAAATTCACAAAGAGCTGTATGTCACATCTGTAAGAATGTGCAAATCTGTAACAGCACACCATCCTAAAATTGCTCTGTGAGCTTACATAAGAAGGAAGTATTACTTTAAATGATAAGGCAGTGATATTCTATATTTTTGTTATTGTCAAAAAAAAATCCCAGAAATGGACTAAAACAACGCGTTCGTCTGTCTCTCAAAGCTGACTCTGATGTTCCCACCCTTTCCAACAGGTCCAGTATACAGACTAAACCATTTTTAGCTCTTCTTATAGGAATGGCAATGATCTTCTGTCCACCACTTTGGTCCAGAATAACATTTCTACAACTAGTGGATAGATTGAAATTGCGTAGAGACATTCAAGTGATACCGACTTTGGTGATCCCTTGACTTTTTCTGTTGCACCACCATGAGGGTTACCCTTTATGGTGTTGAGAAATAAAATGAAATGTCTCAATAATCATTGTATGGATTTAGTTCAGACATTAACTTTGCCCTCAAGATCAACTGGCATCACTTTGGTGATTGGTGCTTGTTTGATCCATCCAACACCCCAACCTCCTCAAAATGCGGACTTTCTTGCTCTTTATACGACGTCATCTCACATTGTTTTCGCATTCACGCCTAAAAATTCACGAGAAAAACCGAATGTGGATGCCGTTAAATGACGAAAAGCAAAAAATTTGTACGCCATTTGGTGAGACCAGGCTGCCTTATAATCAGACCCAAATGGAATCTGTGGATTGTTTTCAGCGGTGATCAAGAATTAAAATGTTTGGAATTTAGCTGTACTATTTTTTTCTTTTTGCTTGTAATTTGATTAAAAATATTAATTTACTCGCTCGATCCCTCGCAGTTGATGTGGTGACAAACCGTGCCCCCCCCCCGGTTCAGTAAATCTAACTTTTGACATATTGTCAAATTGCACCACTAACTTTGATTTCAGTACTAACTGAAAACACCACAGGACTGTCACTTAGATGCAGAAGGCGGTAGAGTTGTCTCTATTCTATTGTAAGCAGGGTCTCTATTCATTTAAAAATCTGTCTGTGGAATTCTGTTTACGTCAATTCTGTGTGGGTCTGCTTATAACTGGTTACAGACAGTTTTGTCTATGATATGTGTACAGTACTTGTTTTTTTAGATGAATGAGCCAATAAAGCACAATATAAAATCAAAGACTGGATACAAGTCTGAAGTAATAAACTTTCATTGTGGGGGTCCTGACCCCCAGGGTGAGAACCAGAGAGGGTATAGCGGGATTCACCTTCAGTCAGGACATGTGAGGTACAACCGCTACGGGAATCAAGACATTAGCAACTATACAAGGGGAAGCCCAGCCTCGCTGTCCTCATTACAAGCAACAGACTGTTGTGATGATGAAGCGTGAAGACTCCTTTTATGTGAACCCAAGTCTCATGTCTAATGGCCCTATAATTACTGGAGAGTGTAAACAGGAGAAAACACTACATACAGACATGGGATTAGTCCTGGAGGAAGTGTTTGTTGTGGCTTTGGAAACCACAGGATCATGTGTGTGCCATCTCTAGTAGCGGTGCTTCTTCCAACCCTGTGGACGCACATTTGTTGTTGTGAGCCCCAGCGTGGAATCAAAGCGAGTGTGAGCACATGATCGCAGGTGTTCATGCTGGCCTTGTAAAAACTTGCAAAACAGTTATTACCGACATTGTCATTTCTCTGATATACTGTCTTATATCATCATTAAACGATCACAAAACTAATTTAGCGTTACAGGTGTTAATGTCGATCACATCACTTCTCTACAAAAGACAGATAAAGATTATTTTGACTCCACAGCTTATTAGTAATTAGTAGTGTAGTAAGTTTACAAAGTCCTGTGAAGGCATATTATATTAGGAACTTTATATAGTAGGTGTAAGGTTTGGGATAAAGCCATATGTTGATTCACAAGTGCAATAAGAAATATTACAATGAAAATCTTTTAAGCCTTAAATACTCGCTGCTTGAAAATAAAAAATACATTTTTTCTTTTGAGGAGGAATTGGCTGTAGTTAGAATAATTACAACAAATTCCAATCACAAGCAAAAACCCTGTCAAAAGGTTTCAAAACATCCAAATAAACTCAATAACCACTCCTCTATATGTTTAGTATGCTCCACACGATACTCGTTTCACCAGTGAATTACTATAATATTACTTTCAGTGCGGCTTCAGAACATTAAGTAGACAATAGTGTGATATGGAGTAGTTTGTTTAGCTATGTTAACTCCATCAGAAGAAGTGTATTTAGTGTTTTATTGGTAAAGAATTCGACCATATCGAAAATATGGATCAACAGGTTTGAGAATTTTCTGTGGATGTTTTGACACAATTTTAACCCGATCCATAGCAGGAAACATTTTTTGAGCATTGTTTCAATTCGGGCTACAACTAATAATGATTTTCACGAGCAATTAATCTGATGATTGTTTACTTTATTAATCAATGAATCGCTTTGTGTGCATGTTGGGTGAGAAAAGAGTGAAAAAACGTATGTTTTAATTTCCCACAGCCCAAGAAGATGTATTCAAATTGCTTGTTTTATTCATCCAAAACCCATCAAATCTTCACATTAGAGAAACTGGAACCAGCAAATTTTGCTCAGAAAATGATCAATTGTCAGAATAGTTGGAGATTTCTTTGTTAGTTGCATCTTCAGTTAAATATGTACAAATTTTTTGACTGGCAGTCCGATTTGGGAAGTTGTATCCCCTATGTTGATATAAATTATGATATGATCCAGAGGAGAGGAGAGAAAATCAAGACTGTCCAATGTTACTCCATTCAGCAAAAACTGAGCAGTGAACTCTCCAAGTCTCTACCTGCATAAGACAGTAATGTTGGTGGTTTGTGGGTGCAGGTTTGACTCATGTAACCTAGATGAACATTTCTTGAAAATCCACTCTTTCCTCTTTGGAAAAAAAAAGTGCATGTTTCAAATATCTACTCTAAACTTCAAGAGCCATGTAAAATAATCGTTCTTGATTGATCCTTTAAAGTGGAGTGCCCACTACAGAGACAAGTGCTTAACAGGTTGTTTCAAGTACAACTCAAGTACTTTAAAGCATCTTCATCACAACAATCTTTTGCTCGTACCTACAAACGACTGTCTTCATCCTCTCTGTATGGACTCTTTTTGCTTTGGTTTGTTCGCGTGTCTAGACAGAATGCATTTGCCGGGGCTTTGAGTTGGCTGTCTATTGTCTACCTGTGTACCTCGGCATGGTTGGATGGCTTCACCACATCACAGGGCTTTGTCTGCCTTTTTTGTTTGTTCTCTCATCAGAGACCAGACATAATTGTCTTTCAACTCCCCTCGCCCTCTCTTCTCCGCACTAATGTGTTGTGCAGGGGGGGAGGTGGAATGTCCCGACATGCCACCCTTATATGTAGAGGACAAAGCTACAGGTACACCGGTCCCCTGCTAGCTGAGCATGTGCAGAGAGGTTAAGAAAGGGAAGGGGAGGAGTTTTTTGTCCCACTTAAACCCAATACCTGAAATACAACCAGGGAACATGAAGCAGGACAGGTGTCTGGTTCCAACTGTGGCCAAAGTAATGGACGCGAGTGGTGTCAGGGGGCAGGTTGGTGTGTGGGACATTAAAAAATCAGTAACATTAGAAAGGAGCTGATGGAACTTCCCATGTCTCACGCTTTCCTCTGACCTCTCACCCTTATCTGACCTTCATGCAAATGCGTGTGTGTTCATGACTGTTTGTTTTTTTTGTGTTTATGTGTCCGTAAAGAAGTCAAGTCAAGAAAACACTGAAAGCTATCTTTTAAAATCCCCCAAATGAAACACAGAGCCACACTGTGATTGTAAGGCCGAATGATGTTCGTGCTTGAAAGGTCTGGGAGCATTTTTGGTCAAATAACTCTCGAGGCTCACGAAACACCTGGCCTCCATTTTACCTCATGCCTGATGCAATCCTGCACGTCATGGCAGCAGCAGCGCCAAGTGAACTTTGGTTACTGTGAAGCATGGTTCATAGCACTGGTTGCGTTTGTGAAAGCTGCAATGATTAGTTGTTCAATCGACCGATGGAAACCTAATCGACAACTGTTTTGTCAGTTAATCATTTGAGCCATTTTTAAAGCAAAAAATGCCAAACCAACTTCCTAGTTCAAGCTTCTCAGCGGTGAGGATTTGATGCTCTTTTGTCCTATGTGATAGTAAACTGAATATCTCTTGGTTTTGGACATTTCGTTGAAAACAAGCTACATGGAAAGAACACCTCGGGCTGTGAAAAATAATAACAGCCATTTTTCACTATTTTTGTGCCCAGGTTATTAATTGAGAATATTAATCGATAATGAAAATAATCATAAGTTGAAGTGAAAGCAATGTGAACGCGAAGCAGTGTGGACCAAGGAGTAACTCTTTGGGATATCCAGTGTAACTTGACAAAAATGAAGCTTTTCTATCCAGTCTAGCGATTAGTTTACGACAGATATTAGCAGAGCCTACAACCAAAGCAGCTCTGAAGGGCTGGGTATCGTTTAAAAAAATGATACCAGTAACAATACTAGTATCCTTAAAGTTATACTGGTATCAATAGAGTACTTTATTTGATATGCCTCTGGTGATTGGCTATGAGCAAAACCATACAAATAGTCTTTTTTTTTCTAGATCTGGCTACAAAAAAAATCAAATGCAGGTAATGTTTGACTGGATAAGTTTCGATACTCCTTCGTACCGAGCTATTTTGGTTGATATCTTAAAAGGTATGAAGTACTGATACCCAGTCCTATCTGTGAAGCAGTATATATAGGCACAGCTTTGAGCTAAATGCTAACGTTAGCATGTTAATAAGCTCACATTGACAATTCTAACATTGCTGATGTTTAGTTGTTATCGTGTTTGCCATGTCCACCATCTTAACTGTGTTAGCATGCTAAGATTTTCTAGTTAGCATTAAACACAGAGTACAGCTGAGGCTGATGGGAAAAAAACATCGGACAAATGGAAATCATACATTACAGCATGGTAATAACATGTTAATAGTGGTGTAATAGTTTGATAATAAAGACTTAATAAATAATGCCATGTGTAATTACCAAAGTAATAAGCAGGGAATACAATATAGGGTAATATTAGACAGAAATTTATGTAACAGGGTATTTAGAGGCCAAGAAAAAGGTAATTATGTATTACCTAATTTTTACATCTTAATTATCTTTACTCCATTATTACCAAGCTGTAATGTTAAGTGTTACTAAAACTCTGACCTGATGATTACACTAGATATCTGGCGTTTACCAACGTTATTACATGAATAAATAACCCTTTTTGGCAAACGGAAACAGACACATAACAATTTACAAAACTGCATTTCACAAAAACACTTAGTAAGGTAACATGTCAAGATGCAGGAAACACCGAACACAAGAGTTTCATAGACTGAACAAACATCTGTTTCCCTGCCGTCAGACAACATTACTGACTTGTCCCACCTTCTAATGAACCAGCATGTGATTGGTTCTGGCATTCATCCCGTCTTTAATGATGACCACTGATTGGTCACAGGCCTACTCTGCCTGGTGAAATAAACAAGAAAGCCACGAGAATCATCAATCATCAAAGACAATTATCTCTCTCTTTTTTACCCCTCTTCCTTTTTCCCCCAGCCTCCATAAACATCCCCCTTTCTCACTCATGCTGAATACCTTTATTTAGTCTCTCTTTAACTGCATACATGTCTGGATTGTGACAGATGTGCCAGTTTATGCTGCTTGTCAAACTTCATTATGGTCAAATAAAATGTTCTTACTCTGTCTGTTAAATGTAATGTAGCAAGTTATTGCTGGGCCTTAGCCGACAACAGATGTAAGAATAGGACAACGACATGAGATTTAAGGTTTTTCTGCATAGATGCCAAGTACCATGGGCAGGTGATGTTCGTTTTATACGCCTTCCAATAAAGCTGCAAGGCTCCAACTGTAATAAAAACAGGAGACCTTGAAGGTTTCAAGTTAGGGTTGGTAAGTTATTTAGGAAGCATTTTTTGTTATATTTATATAAAATCTCTTAATATCCCAACAACAACAACCAATAAATCAAATGCTCATTACACAAGGCTAGGTGGATATATTGCTAAAGCTAATAGCAAGCTAGTCGCACGATGGCAGAGAAAATGCAAACACAATTTAACAATACTAACATGCTAGCTGTAACAATAGCCATGTTCGTTGTTTATATTCATTGCAATAAGGTTAGGTGTTTTCTTAGATGTGAATGAGCCATGAGGTAGTTGGTTACGATTAGCGATGACAACAATGTGCTGCGCCAACGACAGAATTGTTCAGCAGCTAACCCAGTAACACGAAGCACACACCCACAGCAGTGAGCAGTAACTGCCGGGTCACTTAGCCTGTTCGGACAGAGGTACGTTCCTGATGGCTTTTTTGCTGCTTGTGTTTATATGATTGTGGCATTTAACAGTTGTTTATTTATTGATTTATTAGTCTAAAAAAGCTGAGTGAGCATGTTGAACGTGGCAAACTGGCTACTTATACATATTTCCCAGCTCCCAGAAGTTACTTTAAAATAATCTGTTTTTTATTTCTGTAATGTTTGAGTATGTGAATTCAAATTTGTGTGACAAACATCTTTTTTTTGCCTTTAATTCTTTCAGAAAGGTGGATGGAAGGATCTATGATCATTAATTTATCCATCCGCTCGCTTTCTCTGAAACCAGAACTAATCCACCTGTTGCATTATTCACCTGGAACCAACACTCCCAGGCCTGCCATCAATATTTCAGTGAAAGCCATGCACCTCCACTGGACAGGGTGATGAAATGGATGAGGATGTAGGTATGGTGCAAGGACAAAATACAGCCCGCAGGTTATAAAAGTTTGTTGATGTAGAGTATTCGACAATTATAGCTTCTCCGATGATGAAATATTTTACACCTGTGGTTCACTATATTGTCGTTCATCTTTTTATATACCAACCTCCAGTTATGGGTACTTAAGATCTGGATCAAGATGGCACTGTGGATGGCTGCTTCTGTCTGTTTGGTGGTGGTGGGGGGAAAACAAGGGTGCGAATCCCGCACCATCAGCACCATGATGCCCCCAAGGCTTTGTACACCCGCCCCCCATCACCCTGTGTCACTACCCAGTTGACACTGTGGAGTCCTCACCAAGAAAGTCCAGGACCTGTACTCCTCCAGGACCCTGACGCAAACTCACTGAGACACCCCTCCGGCAGGAGACTGCAGTCAATCAGGACTCAAACCTCATGCCATGCCAACAATTTTTTTCCTACTGCAGCTGGCCTCATCAACAAGGCCAGAGACCCCCAGTGACAGTGACTACAACCCCCCTATCTTTGTTTATATTTTTCTTCTTACTATGTCTGTACAAAAACACTAAGGCAAATTCATTGAATGTGAAAACCTACTTGGCAATAAAACAGATCTGGATTATAATTCTAATAATTCTACTTGTTGACTAATACATTAATAAACACTTAAACCTCCTCATAACTGTTACATGTTTGTAGAGTGTTTATAAATGCTCAATAAGGGGACTTAGTAGTTGCTCTAAAGTCTAACAGATTAAATACAGTCTTAAAGCTCCAGTGTGTAGGATTTGGTGGCATCTAGCAGCGAGGTTGCAGACTGCAACCAACCGAATACCCCTCGTCCCACCCTCCCCTACGGTGGCTGCTGAAAACACAAATTGCCCCCTCATGAGCCAGTCTATTCTGGTTTACTGAAGAAAAACATGGCAGTGTATCAGGGGGGCGTTTTCTGGTGGCTTTTTAGTCATCCTAGGATCCCGTGCAACTCTAATTCCATTATACCCACGGTTCCAAATTGTTCTTGCACAAAGTGTCGTGGGTTTCAAATTTGTTATTTTCAAGCAAGCACCAAATGCTCCGTCTTTGAGTGAGATCTCTTTGAACGCGCTCTTAGATATATTAGATGAAAGTGACATTAACAGACTTTAACAGATTTTTGACTCAAGTTAATGTAACTTTGTATGATCAAATTTTTAAGACCAGTCAAATTCAGATGATTGGATTTTACACTTTTGAAGGATCTGCAGAAACCCTGTAATTAAAAGAGAAACAGACAGTGCAGAAGGCCACAAATGGAGAATATGAGGATCATTTGTAGTTCTGAAACGAGTTCTCCAGGTGAGTGAGTTCATTTCCTCGACACTAAGGTGGCTGCCAGTAAGTTAACAGCTAGCCAAGTGATGGAAATTATCATCGCAGTCATGAAATGTTATTTGTTACCATGGCAAATGTATCATGAGAATTAGCATTCCAGTGGCAGTTGTGTTTAATGTTTCAGCCTTCCAAGTCTTCAGATGGGCCACACTGTAATTACTTCCATGTAGTGACATTATTAAAATATGGAAGCTATCTCAACACTATTAGAAGAAACCGTCAGTGGTGCATTGGGCAACAAGTCAAAACTTTGGGTTTACATTTCAAAATGTAAACTCAGCCGCAGCCACAGTTTGTAATGAAAGCCAGTGGGACAAATTAAGTATGAAACTGGCTGCAGAGACAGCCAATGAGCTTTTGAGATGTCAGACTATGAACTCCAATGTAGAGTTCACTCTTTGCTTCGACATAAATGTCACTGCTTCTCCACTTGTACCAGAAAGGTTTTGCCGTAAGAAACCAGGATTAGTTTAGTCTGTTTAAATTCTGACTGCATTGTTGGTGCAGTGTTTCCACAGACAGTAATTCTTTATCCGAAAACCACATCCAGCGTTAATGTTTATAGTTTATAACGACCTTACTGAGCAAACGCACAATAGAAGCAACAACTACTTCCGACTGAGGAGGTCCACAGCAATTATTAAGATCAACACTTGCTGCACACACTTCCTCTGTGAAGTTTGTTTCTGAGTGTTGTTTGTTTGACTGTATGACTCCTTGAGGCCATCAGTGCTGTTGGTGTATGGATATATCTGTAAGGCAGATGTCAGAGGGTTACGTCTGTTTCACAGATGCGAGGTTTGGTGTCGAAAAAGCAAAATATGGCAGCACTTTCCTTCAAATGTAAAATTAGCTCCGTTATGACTTCATAATGAGTCAGAATTTCACAGCATGGCCCTAAGAAATAAACTATTCCCTCTCACTTTCAATTTTAGAGGACAGTTGTGGATGAAGAAGAACAGAAGCCCCGCATCAGACTGCTCGCCAAGCTGTTTGTTTCCATTGGTAATGACAATTTAATCCCTTGACCTTCAGGTGCATTTGTTTTGAAGGATCTGTCCGTTCAAGAATTCCCTGAAGATTGGCTTCATCCAATAATCATCTAGATCAGCCTTCGAAGCCAAAAATGCTCAGAAGAATGTGTGGCTCATATGATGTTGCATAATTAACTTTCTAAGCAATAAAACATCCATTTGAATGACAGAAACCAGGTCTTCAAGACTCTCAATATGTGATGATCATAATTTTAACTGAAATATATTATTACTCAAATACAGTGCTACTGTTATGCTTTGTTTGTAGCTTTAAGAGACTTGTTTGTGACTATAAACCTGCCTTTAAGAAAAAAAATCAACATGAGGAGACCATTGGAAATACTGTGGTATGTGAATCATAAAACACCCTTAAATCAAAGCACGGGTCTCATTGTTCTTATTGTTCTTCACCGTCTTAGAACATCTTTGTTTATGCGATCTGAAGGTCGTGTCTCTTCGTTCAGGAGTCTGGCACACCTTCTGAGGCTGCCTGACAAAGAGGTGTTTACTCGTGTTTCTCTTATTTCTACAGTTAACATGCTGATCCCTGTTTTTTCCATTTCAAGCGCATGTACTGCATTCCAATGGACTGACAAAAATAATGTGGGAAGGGCAAAAAAACAACCCAAAGCTTTAAAAAAAAAAAAAAAAAAAAAAAGGACTCAGGGTTGATTAATTTAAAATGAATATATTTTTCATGCTTTGAAACGCTTGTCCAAAACAGATCGTAATCAAAGCGCTCTGTCATTGAGAATTATCTATTCAGCAGCTTGAGCGTAACTGCAGAGTACAGTATCTTCAAGTTTATCGTAAGACCTCCTTTTTGTCTATAAGTGCTTTAATGTGTCTGTAATTAAAGTTAACTGCCAGGGCCATTTCTGCAGAGCTGGTTTGAAGACCATAATGCGTTCAAAGCCACCAGCTCAACCGCAATGAAACAATTAGAATCACTGAGCCGAACTGCTGGTCCCTAATGGCGTTCTCCTCCTAGGCATGAGCAATCAGGACTTATCCAAGGCATGACCAACGGAGCCAGAGGGGACCCATGTCAACTCATCTGGGCTGTAATCCGCAAAGCCGCTCACGTTTTACTGACCTGAAGTCCGTGGAGCTCTTTGGGAATATCATAGCCAGTCGGCTTTGGGTGCTGATCCCAGATCAGCACTTCCACTCTGCTTGAGTTTAAAGTCTGGCGTCAGATTGCAAAGGCAGTTTTAAGCCAAAACCACGAGACAATGAGACTGACTCATTTTTCTTTTCTACGATTTTGAGAAATGTGGCCACATCTAAAAAAAATATTTATTCGTCATTAAATAGGCACCACTATTGCATTCTGACCTAAATGCACAACTGTAGCTATTAGTAGCACCGTAATTACATTAATCACATTTTTCGCACGCTTTTGGTGAAGATTTTAAGATATGTTATTTATTTATTAATATTTCTTCAGTTTTTCAATTGCAAGAAAAAAATTAATACGATGATGTAAATCAATTTTGAGTTTTGTTTTTCTTATTGTAAAGCAAACATTTGAATGACGATCCTTTCCAGAGAGGGAAGCCCCTACAGCCTTCTTGAGTATTTCTGGGGGAAAAAAAGCCGAATGTGGTGCTCCACTACATCAAACAAATTGTTTTCTGGTGTGACGAAACATTTTTTTCCCTCACGGGCGACTTGCTTCCAACATCTGAGTCTTGTTAGGACTGTTGCACTGAACAACAAGACTGGAGGGCGAAGCAATGAAGAGATCAGTCAGTAATTGATCAGTAACTGAAAAGTGGTTCAGTCGCGATTCGTGCTTACTATTACAACACGGTAATGATTAAACAGCTTAAAGATTTCAGTGCAATAAAAGAATGGTCAGAGACGTAATGTGTGTATTTGTCTTTGTGTTGTGTGTATAGCCATTCTACACCCCAAAACGTGGCCACAGAGCCACTGACCAGATGTTTTTTCTATTTTTCTCCCTTTATCTCTTCTTTTCTTTTGTGCTTTCCCTGAGTTTCCGTTTTTTATTGCTTCACAAGTTCCTATCCATTTATTTATTTAGCCAGTATTTGGCCAGTGTTTAGCCAGTGTTTAGCCAGTATTTAGCCAGTGTTTAGCCAGTGTTTAGCCAGTATTTAGCCAGTGTTCTGCCTTTATATCCACAGTTGTGATCAACACATTGACTTGGACGGAGCTTCCGGGTCTGGAAAGTGAAGCCAATGCGTTTAGTGCCATAAAGCTGCCTTCTTTCTTGTGGCCAGCAGGGGGAGACTCCACAGGTTTAAAAAAAGAAGTCTAATTGAATGTAAGCCTATGAGAAAATGACCCTACTTCTCACTCGATTTATTACCTCAGTAAACATTTATGTAATGAGTTTATGGTCTCAGTCAAGAGTTTCAGGTCTTCATCAGTGTGGCATCATTTTGTAAATTATGGTCCCATTTAGAGTAAAAGAGATAATGAAGCAGGATGGCTACCTTGTGATTAAACAAGCCGCTACCACGGTGTGTCCTTGGGATCTAATCCTTCCCAGCTCCACCCTTCCTTCCAAATATGGTCACTTCTGGCTCCACAAAAAACAAGATGGTGACGATAATGCCAAACTAGAGACTTTAAAACTGTCCAAAAACCAATGGGTGACAGCACGGTGGGTTTACACTTGAACCAACACTATCCTACAGACCCGCCTAAAACTATACAAAGATCACGAGTCACACTCAAGATGAAGGGCTCCAACTAATGAAATTCATTATTGATTCATCCGTTGATTTTCTTGATCATTCTATTAATATTTTTGTCCCTAAAACTATCAGAAAACTCTTAGTTGGTAATGTAAATAGTTGCCGAATAATTTTCTGTCTGTTGGCTCGATTAATCGATCGGCTCTACGAGACTTACAAAGAACGAAAGGATGTTTTTCCTGCAATGCAATAAAATTACTGATGCATCAATATACATAAATGGATGCGTGAGAGACATATACATCACACCTAAAAGGCTGCACTTCTGGGATTTGCGTTTTCTACCTGTGCCACACTTTATCAACACTTTGCTAGTTTCTTCCTCCGAGAGGATCAAGTCTGAACTTGTCTGCCTTACAGAAAATCCTCAGTCCAAAAAACAGCTTGGCAAGGCAGCAAGGACTTAATGTGGCGAGTAATTCTCAGAGCTGCTCTCAATCATCCACACCAATTTTAACAGAATTATTATTTTGGGTGATTTTAACTTACACATAGACAATCAATCAGACTCACTTGCTTTGGAATTTTTAAATATGCTGAATTGTATGAA
>JBBPCS010002720.1:0-12973 GCA_037974645.1 Hollardia meadi
GTAACAGTGGAACAAATGGAATAACTGTGGAAACTCTACCCTGCAAAAGAAAAAGAACCCCGCTGATGGAGAAGACAGAAGGTGAAGGAGAGTGATAGAAACCGAGGTAAAACAAGAGCGAACAGGCGGGCATCCACTCGATGGAAAGCGCTCCGGTGTTGGGTCAAAATCTGTTCCCCCGCTGATATGTGTTACTACCTCTTACCACCGGGACTTGAGAGGGTTCAAAACCACCATTCTCTCTACTAGATCAGTAAGTAACAAGACCTGCCTACTTCTTAATACAACCAGGTGTTTACTCTGCCTTTATCATAGCAATAAGACCAGAGTTTCTAGGTCCAATTTTAATTCTTACAGTTGCTTTTGTTTTGGACAGTAGCCAGACTGCTAGCAGTAGCCATGTTGCTAATGCTGTCTTTGTGATCACGGTGCTAACAATAATAACACTTGGAAATGCTAGGGGTTACGTTACATATGTGACGAAAGTTAAATGTTATGTCTGTTAATTTAAGATAAATTAAAACAAGTCAGTGTTGACCTCTGGTTTCACACAGGTCTCCTGGGTGAAAGATCTGTGTTTGTACTTACTTTCCACATAACGCAATGTGAAAGGACGAGGGATATCACCTGCACGCAAAACTGAGGTATGTAATGCACACAGTAAAGTATGAAGTGTGGGATTAAAGATGTAAAAGAAGAAACCATGACACCTAACACCTAAAATTGCATCAAAACCCATCCCAAAGAAGTTATTTTCATTAAAACAGAAAAAGAAGAAAACATTTTGTTCTTAATATTCAGGTGCATTCAAAGAGCTCCACAGCGTCATGAATATCACATATCAATCAAAAGGGCAGGTTGCACAAAAAGACCAAATCTGCTGAGGCAGTATTTTTGTTAAAGCCTGTAAAACTCAAATTATTCATGTGGAAATTAGCAGGTCTCAGAAAGGATTCATCAAATCATGAGCTGCTCTTAATTCTTAACCCTTCCCGCAGCGCTTTTCATTTCCCTGATTATCTGCCTGCATGTGCCAATGTGTCAGTTAGCCATCTCCTCACTAAAGATGTAAGGCATCCAGCGGCCGCAGGCGGGAGCAAATCATGCACAAAATGATATGTTTGCCTGGCAACAGAGGAAAATTGACAGCAGAGGGTAATTTATCCCGTTTCATCTTGGAGGTATGAAGGGAACGGGTCAATTAAGTTTTTAATCAGGCTGCCAGTGGAAACTTGGGATTTTTTTTTTTTTACTGGCTTATTGTCTGACAGGGGATCAGATGACAGTTCTGGCTTGTGTTTCGAAAAGCGCCAAGTCGAGCGGATGTCAGCATGTGTGCGGTGCTCAAGAATTTGACCTCGTGCTCAGTAAAACACGTACTGTATGTCAAAGTCAGTTTATTCTTTACCCGCACATACAGTGCAGAGTCTCACCAAGCAGTGCTGCACCACTGCAGGTTGTAGTTAAATGTCCATTTAGATTCGGAGAGTTCCGAAAAAAATACTCATCAAGGCAATATTTGAGCATTTCCTGTGATTTTAAGATGTTTGTTTCACAGATCTGTTACGTTTGAATGCTCTCACATTCTATTTAAAGCTGCACTACTCACTTTTTTTTTACATCAGCAATGGATCAAATGACTATGTGCAGTGTAAAAGTGGACCGTCATCGTGACAAATCCACGTAGAATCTCCACCTAAGGTCCCTCGGAGATTTTTAGCTTGTGCAGCCGGCGGCTGTTTCCAGTTTTGATAAACTCACTACAGATATTTTCCCCAAGAGTTGGTGAAAACCATAACAGAGCTTAAAGGTGAGGGAATATCTGACTTACAGGTGGCCACTAACACTAATGTTGCTCTGTGGCGAGTTCACTGTAACAACTGTCTAACATGATCATAAGTTTTTTAGCTTGTTGCACTGCCCCTCAGTGGCAAAGAAAAAAAAATCTATGAGTGAGGGGGAAGCTATTAGTAACAGTTATAACCCAACCATTTCCCCTCAGCTCTATGGACGGTTGTAGCATCTCATAAAACCACTATACTATAGAACAGAGTGGAGCATTTAGCAGCTACTATATATATACACAGTGATATACAGTAATATCATAAGGTCGTCAGAAACACGACTGTAATCAAATTCAAATCTTGCTTTGTGTCTGCTGAATGTATAAATATGCAGCTGTTTGTCATCTCTAAAAATGAAACACTCATCTTTTATTGAAACATTATGAATGTCAGTACTGGAAAAAAAACAAGTGTACTTAAAAAGTGACATGGGAAAAGTTCTGACAGTTTCCCAGGCTGCCTTTTCCAAACCCTTACCTTCACTAACAACTAATGATCTAACGAAAAGAGCTCATATCAATGAAGCCATTCTTTCCGAGCCCTTTCACAAAGCACTTGTTCCTGTGAGAGCTCTTCAGGTTCGAGAGGAAAAGCTGTGTCGCAACCTTTGCGTTCTTGTAGGTTTACTCTGGCAGGGTGCCATGTCTCAGAGAAAAGCCACCTACGGTTCTAGGGAGGGTGGTTGTCCCATAGCCGTCCAGACAGACACTGACAAAACCACCACAAATCCATCACTGTAACCAAAAAACACTGTAAACCACTGACTCAAAAGCAAACAAAGAGCGTACCCTTTGTGTTTAAGATTGTTACATTTGCCAAGACAATTAGGGGTGGGATTGCCCCACCTATGGGCTAAATACTCTTAACAGTTAAGCACTGAAACGCTGCTGTCAGAACACAAAAGCAATCTTAATACAGGATCATAAGGTGAAAAACACTTTTCCATGAAGCAGCAGGATAACCACTGGCTTTTACTTCTTAATTGCAGTAATCCAGCTGTCTTCTATCGGACTGTAATTATTGAGTTTGATTTGTTGTGCATCTACCCACATAGTTGTCTTTGGGTGCAGATCTGGGATCGGCTAACCTTTGCCGCGGCAAGAAGAAGAGGTGAAGAAGATTTGCGGCTGATTTTGATCTGGAATCAGAGTTACAAGGGGGCATCTCTCTTCTTTTTTGTCTTGCTCCGGCTTGTTCGTGGCAGGTTGTCTGCCTGTGCATGACACATGTTTATGGAATTTGATTAATTAAAGGTTTGAGGTGGCAGCTGAATCTTGACATAAAGATTACAAGTTTGGCAACAAAAAGAGGGGCCCCCTTGTTATCAGCCATGTATGTGCATCCAGTGACATTTCACACATGCTGCGGTCTAAACTCACAAAGGCATTTAAAGGATTACTCGACACTCTAACAAGCAAGGAGGCAGGTCTCTAATAGTGTGGTTGAAAGGATTGACATTTTGGGAAATATTTGTATTTGGTGTTTCATTGGGAGTTTGATGAGAAGATCAATACCACACAGTCTGTTAAATATGAAGCTACAACCAGCAGCTGTTCAGATTACCTTAACTGTAAACGGGGCAACAGCTCACCTGGGTCTGTCCAGAAAGAAAACAAAATCAACCTACTAGAACCTCATCGTGTGGAAAAAAAAGTTGTGGAAGTCTTTAGGGTGTTACTGCGCTTTGCCAAGAAATAGTCCAACAAATAACCCCCTTTAAAACCCCAACTTGTTGTTTTTAGCCATGATAAAAATGCAAAATGGATAGCAATGTCGGTTGGTCCACCACTGCCGGTGTGGAATCCGGTGACATTCCCACCAGCCTCAGTTGTACTTTGTGTTCCGTGCTAATTAGCAAATGTTAGCGTGCTAAAAGATGTCGAACATTGTAGACATTAGACCTGCTAAATATGTTAACCCGGGTCATCAGATACCAACACTGCCTTGTCATGTCCCTCAGCATGCATTATCCAGATGCACAAGGTAACCTTTAGCGTCTGTGTGCGACATTGGTTAGGTTTAGGAAAAGATTGGTGATGTTTGGTTTAACATGGGATGCAAACCCCCAGACTCCTGGCTACACAGCGCTGCTAGCATGGTTGTAGACTCTTAGTCTTAGTCTAATCAGGTGTTAAATGAGCTTTAGAGGTGCTGTTTGTTTCCCACTGTTTCCAGTTATTATGCTAAGCTAAGTGAATCGACCATTTGCTGCAACTTCATACTTACACGACGAAAGGAAGACTGGTATCTATCCTGTCTTTTATGTCCAAAAATGTCTAAAATTAACATGTTATTCAGTATAATGTGACACAAAATGCATAAATTAACTGAAAAGCTAAAGTGAATTTCATTTGAGAAATGGCCAATGCCAGCATATCAGTAATAACACAACTTGCCATGTATCATACACTCCATGATAAGTTCTGTTTACATTGTGATTTGTCACTGGAGTTTTTTTTTAAAGCCCATAGAGACATACATGTCTGCTATGCAGAACCCTGGGTCATGAATCAGATTGCATATGTTATCCTATGTCTGGAAGATAGACTACCTGCCTGCTGCTGCTGACTGCTCTGCAACAGCTTTACGTAGCCGTGACAAACTCTCCATAAATCTTATGGATCCGCCTCTGCAGAATGGAATATGTATGTGCGGAAGGAGTCAGTGGCAAACACTCTGGAGGAGCACACTTCTGTTGATAAAGAATGTAACACTATCAGTTCCGTCAGTGACGCTATATAAGAAACTGTTTATCTGACCTTATTAACTCAACCCTACATGGAAATCTGAGCTCATTTTTAGTTACACGTTTTTGCCAATGGCTGGATCATAAAGGTAAATGCAGGGCTTTCATAGGAGTAGATATATCCCCCTCTAGTGGCTAATCATCCCCATTACTTTTGACAAAACAGTATTTCCCCAAGGTACACTTTGTAGCTAGTAGCTTTATCAGCAGTTGGAATTTGACCAGTTGTTCAAATTTCCATTTTTTGGTCTGGGACTTGAAAGGGCCATACCAAGTTTTAGATTTTTAACTACAAATACTTTTGCTGACGGTTTATAATGCACGCTGTACAAGTTTCAATGTTTTTCCCCCTTAGACTCAAAGGGATGAGTCATGTAAATGACCTGCCACCAAAACACCAACTCAATCCTGCATTCTCTCATTTGAACAAGTAATTAAGTCACTCATTTTCATCTGCTTTTGTTGCAAGAGACCGTCTCATCACAGCACTGTTAAAATTACTACACAGTCCGGTTTAATGCTACAAGTTGGGGGATGGACAGCTCTGTACCACTAGAGGTCACTATTATTCCACAGTGTGGTCTAAGGTTAAACATTTATTCAAACGGGATGCAGAGTTGAGATGGAATTTGTCTTTGATCCAGTCCTACATGCAACCTGAGGAGAGGGACCCTCAAGGGGTCACTGGATGAATCTGAGGGGTCATGAGATGAAAAAACATATTTGTTTGACAAAGAAAGTTTACTTTAGCAGCTTTCTATAAAAGTTTTTGTCTTAATTTCATCAGGCCTTTGGAATACTCAAATAAAAGTTTAACAAAACAAAAAAGAAAATTGCTCTTTGGTTGACCTGGTTGGTGGATAAATGCACATTGAGTCAACAACAAGACATTGCTTTGTTTGTCATACACTACAAAGGTTGGGAATCACTGGTCTAAATAGCGTTTTCCACCTTTACACGAACACAAGTTCTACAAGAATACTGAACATTTGGATTTGCTACAAAATCTTTGGTCCATGAAGTGCAGTTGTAACAATATTAACCCCCAAAATATCATCTATCAGCCTTCATAAACCTGTGTCAGTCTAAGCAACCAGAATCTGCAGTCATCAGTAGGCCAACAGCAGTTAATGGCACTTAGACATGTTCAGGGCTACCGAATCACATTGTATCAGCACTCGGACGTCTACTCTCCTCGATATATAACAATGTTCTTTTCTGTCTCATGAATCTTAATCTCGTAGAGCAGGTTGGGCGGGAGCACCTTCGCCATGTTGTCCCAGATATAAACGGCCAAGTTCTCAGTTGTGCTAATGGACCCAAGAAAAAAAAATGGAGAAGTAATTAATGTAAACGAATGTGCAAACAAGCAGTAAAAAGTGTGGTGAGAGCAGCTAATAAGGATACTCACCTGACAACACTGGCAAAGTATGGGACGTCCTTATCCAGGTTTTTATGATCCAGTGGAGTCATGATGACGTCCTACAGGAGGAAATCATTTAACCAGTCAACAAAAACTCTTGCAGTCACACTCCAGCAAGGTGTATAACGAATCTGACGTGAGGTGACCTTAACACAAAGCTTTCAAGTGTCTAAACAGGCATCGCTAACACTGGAGGCTATCTGTTTACAGCTTACACTGGTACACAGTGAGGATCTAGGCCACAAACAGATCTTCTTCAATGGACACAATCTGTGAAAAACTAAACTGGATTAAATAACAACGTTTAGGATTGGAAACCATTTCGAAACGATGCATTATCTTACATCTACTGTTTCTAACTTTAAAGCTGCACTCAATTACAATCATCACCTGACTCTGTGGCTCCCCAGTACTATCTGAAGCACTTTCGCTTCCTTCAGCTCATTGTTTTTTAAGGTAGCAATACTGTTTTGATTCATATCACATCATTTGTAAACGGTTGTATCAACTTTATGGGGTGATAATGATGCATCAAGGATGCATGGTATGCATTTGTTTTCAACAGATTCCGATAAAGGATAAATGCCTGCTTCTCATGGCCAATACAGATAAAATAACTGATCATTTAACATTTTTGTATTTTGTTGATAACCTGTAGTTTCTGCACAGCTGAGGGTGAGAAAGGTTAAGATGTAGAGAGCAAAGATGGATGATTTAATACTCCAGAACTCCAATAAGATTTATTGTGTTGAAACTCGTAGACTTTTTCCATCCCCTCTGATCCCTTGTGGAACATGTATTGAAAACAATGCATTACAATCGTGTTGACTTCCTCTGTAGCTGTAAAAAAACAAACAAAAAAAAACGTCCACACCAGTGACGACATGTTTGGCTCTCTAGTCTACTCTGTGTGGCTCTACACAGGTGCAGCAGTTTGATGTCATGCGCTTGTTCTTCTTTGTTTATTGGCAGATCACTGCCCAACATTAAAGGTGCATACCTCCACCTCCTGTATCACAGTGCATAGATGCTGTGCTTGTTAACCCAATTAAAGCAATTTGGCTTCACATTATCAGCTCTATATAGGCGACAATTTCATTATCAAAGTAGTCAATGTCAAATGTTATTACTTCCTGTGGGCAGGCAGGACTTAGTACTCCTACTACTAATAATTACTCTCCTTACAATTAAATATACTGTTTGAAAAGACTAATATACTATACAGAGAAACATTACTCAATGTAGTCGTTTGTTTGCATTGATTTAAACATTTATGTTTTTTCTATCATATGACTGATATAATTATAGTATAGTATATATTATAGCAATAGTAGCCTGTAGCTCATACTGAAGCTTACTCTGTCACTATGGTTGCTCCCCCCTTCTGCTCTGGAAAACCAATGTTTGCTAAAACGCATTGCTACCGGTGAGCCAGCGCAGGAAAGTCACCACTGACACCGGCCTAGAAACTCCAGTATACTGTGAAATACAGAGAGATTTATCTGGTGTTTATCAGCTTCATCAGCATTGTGTGAAAGCAGCATAAAACTGAAATACTCAAGTAAAGGACATTAAAATTGTAACAATACTTGAGTATATGTACTTCGTGCTTTGGTGTGAGTTTCTTGCTTGAAGCACTAGAATGAAATTCCCCTTCAGAGAAGACAGTGTTGCTGACATGGTCTCACCTCAATGCACCTCTTTAAGTCTGTCAAGTTCATGACCATGCCGGTGTGACGATCAATCTGTGGATGCACACACAGGATGAAGGTTAGATGCGTTTCTCTCTCTCTCTCTCTCTCTCTGTGTGTGTGTGTGTGTGTGTGTGATCAGGTGACTGGCTTCTAGCTCTCTGCATGCTTTTCAACATGATAGTTATCTACAAGCATTGTTATGACTGCGTTTCAGGTTTCATTACTCAGTCCATACATTCTGATTTTGTTTCATGTTAGTTATTTGTCTGTCTGTCAAAATAAATGATAATAATGAAGATTTTAAAGCCCGAATAAATGAACTGCATAAATTCGGATCCTCCACAGAAATAAAATGATGGTGGGAAAATACTGAATACTTTATTTGATTTGATAATAATAACCTCAAATTCAGAGCGAACTGGTGATGAATTGATGAAGCTTGTTTTCAAAAAAAATGTCTCAAAGTGCAAGTCCCAGTGTGACGTGCCGACACTCACCTTTCCATGCATTGTTACCTCCACTGTGGACAGAGAGGAGAGTGTGCATGAATGGGAGACACTGAAATTTCACGCCGTATGTAATGTGTTACAAAATTGGGGGGAATGAAAGAGCTTGACCAACCTTTGTAGTTGTGTCCGTGACCGTTGGGATTGTTGCATTTTCCATAAACTCTTTTGTTCTCTTCGTCGCTCAAGTGAATGCTGGAACGAAGTTGAAGTGACATTTATCAGACGCTGCTGCTTTTGTTTTCCATCATATTCATGAATTTAACAAACAAGAAAAATGTGCCATGGGATTATTGACACGTGCTGCCTTTAGGTACACTTTATACATTCAATCTTCAAAGTTTAGAAGTTGTGAATATGTGCAACAGAAAAATAATAACTTGTAGATGAATATTCTCAGTCGGCCTATATTAGGAATATAGAATTTATTTTTTCTAATGTGACTTTCATTTTCTCTGACTCATTATTGCCTCAGTCTGATCCATTAATCCAGAAAATACTGAATAAAACAATAGACAATAATTAGCAATTCGTTCAAATTACTTAAGATCCCCTCCACTCAAAAAAAGTGTTTTTGTTATGTTTACATCCCCTAAAATGTCTGACCTGGAAAATACTGACTTGTATTGGTCCAAAGTTTGTCACTAGAAAAGTGTTTTTCACATTCCTCTACTGAAGGGGGAGATGACTGTGCACTTCCTCAAAATATGAGGTTCAAACGTACACCAGGCGAGATAGATTTCGTACGTCACAAATGCGAAAGCCAATCACTGTCTAATTTACAAATACCACTACTGACAATGAGTCAGTTCCCAGGCAAAGATGTGAACACACTGTAACATCGTAGCAGATATTATTGTACGTTTCACAACCACTAACAATGTTTCAGCCACTGCCAGTTACAAGCTAACAAGCTAACAAACAACGTAAACAAAAGATGCTAAATACACTTACCATTCTGATACGTCTGCTAGTCACTGGTTTTGGTTCACAACAGACTCCTCATCTGAGTCCAGGTCTGACTGAGGCTCAAACATGTAACGTTATGGCTGAATCTCTCCCATGTTTCCTCTAACACCAGCCATCTTAATGCTCACTGATCTGAACAGTGGTAGTGGGCGGGGCCAGAGCTGTGATACATACTGTAGATCTACAATTTCTCAATGAGGGAGAAAGAGTAGATGTGCTTTCAGCCCCTCTTCAGAATTTTAAAACTTTTTAATGTGGGAAACAATATTAGATAACATATTAGTCATAGCAAAGTATTTTTATGTACTTTAGAACGTGTCTGGAGGGGAACTTTAATATATTTTTTGTCATTTTGTTATTTTCGCTCTTCACTTAGTTATTACCAAAAATAACATTTTTAAAAACTTTACTAACAGAACTTAGGTACCCCTTCAGCACCACCCATAATGTTCTAAATGTGTTCATTTACTTTGACTTTAAACTGGATGTTTCACTGCTACCACTGACATTTCAAACATTATCCATCACATTTATTTATTTATTTTTTTACTATTTTCTAAAGACTTTTATCTAACTATTTCAACTGTTTATTAATTACTTAAACAATCTACAAGCATTTATCCACTTATTTATCTCTTTCGCAAATTTTTTCTAATACTTTAATACTAAGACTGTTTCAATCAGTTTTACTTTCTATTCCAAGCAACGGTAAAGAAACTCTGCAGTTAGCAATATATCAAATCAAATTTTATTTGTATAGCGCCAATTCACAATAAAGTTATCTCATGACACTTAACATGTAGAGTAGGTCTAGACGACACTCTTTACTATTAGTTATTAATTATAAACATATATAGTTAGCACATTTTCTTGTGAATCTTCGTCCTACGTTTTTACCTGTCGGTATGGGTCATACATACATTATTGTTCTCTTTTTAACGACAGCACCTGAAGGCAGCACCAGCGCTTGAGCAACACATTGTACAGGGTGAGGTTAACCGAACTACAAATCCCAAGAGACTGACGCTAATGCGCCGTTGTTAACATTGGCGGCTATCGGTAACATTTCCAACGCTCTATGTGCACTGTAGTTCGGATACATTGTCTTTTCCAAGCCGGTCACCATCGTATGTTCATACTTCATACTTTACAATCATCATCTTTTTGTCTTATGTAACGCCTATAACTATTGCTATAGCCTAAACACACAACGGTGCTATCAGCTTTTATCAACATAAACCATTGTCAGTAATGCAGTCGGACTTTGAAAATAGAGGCTGTACATCCATCTCTAACGGTCCATATCTTAATCAAAAGCGGACGAAGGACTAGCCTACCTGTGGAGTCGGTGACAGGCGCTGAAGCACTGTATCCGGGTGATGTATCCGACACGCTCCTCCGCGGAGCAGTCGCTCTCAGAGGATCCAGCCATGGTGAGTAAGCTCCGCAGATGAGGACGGCGTATTTTAATATTCCGAGAGACCGGAAGGAGTAGCCATGAGCTCCAGCCCCCGTGACTCACGCTGCCTGGCCATTGGCTCAAATCAGCATGTAAATACAACTCACATGTTCCAGATGCGCAACAAAACCCCTCAAGCTGAATGCGGTAAAGTGACAGCAAACAGGAGACACTTTATATTCTGTTCTTTCCTTCACTTTTTTTGCATTAATTATCAAATATTTATTATTATTATTATTATTATTATTATTATTATTATAATTATAATTATTATTATTATTATTATTATTATTATTATTATTATTATGATTATTATCATTAATTATTCAATAATCTCTATATCACATGTTTAAACCTGAGCACCAGATTTACTTGCTGCATATTTGCAGAGGCAATTCAGATCAGACTCAACGTGCACACAAAATCTCACAAGGCCTAAATAAAAGCAGCCTACGATGGTAAAGAATGGTCCCAGTCTGAGATCGATTATAGATGAATGAATGTACTGATAAAGCGTTGGGAAACCCCATAAAGCAGCTGTGGAGGAAACAATCAGATCTGTTCTGAAATGAAAGTTGAAATACCACTGTGTAAATAATATAATACTAATAATACTAAATAAAGCTATTATGAGTAAAAATGCATCTTCAAGTAAAGAAGACCATGTACCTCAAAATTGTACATAAGTACAGCACTTGAGTAAAAGACAGCGGACATTTCATCTGTTACCAATGACATTAAGGATGGTTTGTTCACACCATCCTTAATGACATTAAGGATGGTGGGGCGACCCACCATATGACCCATATGACAAGGTCATGACAAGGTCATATGGGTCATATGAGACTCACCAGAGCCCATTCTGCCAGGATTTGAAGTGGAAATACTGACTCATCTTTTAATATATGCATTTATTTATTAAAATGTATAATACAAATAAATTATTTACTATCTGAAAGTTTTAAAAATGGCATTTGTGTGGAGGGTCACACACATTACTTTTGCTCAGGAGACTGGAGTTTGCGTCCTATTTGCAACCAAGCATCATTAGTCATTTCCTAACCACGTAATGTTTGTGCCTAAACTCAACCAAAAGGCGTACAGTGCAGTGCTTCTTTCACTATAATCACACTGCACAAAACATACTGTATTTCGGTCAGGATCACTTTAGTCAAAGAAACTTATTTACATTGCAGTAGTTACATTTGGCGGTATGGCTCTATTCTGGGACTTCCCTGCCCTTCCACAAGTTCTGTGGAAAGCCTTAAGGCTAGGAGAGCCTTGTAGCCTTGAATGTTGTAGTGTTTCCTGAAATGTTGTTGAGTTTCGGGAAATGTTGTGTTTCCTGAAATGTTGTAGTTTTTCAGGAAATGTTGCAGTGTTTTGTGAAATGTTGTAGTGTTTTGTGAAATGTTGTAGTATTTTGTGAAATGTTGCAGTGTTTTGTGAAATGTTGAAGTGTTTCCTGAAATGTTGTTGTGTTTTGTGAAATATTGTGGTATTTTGTGAAATGTTGTAGTGTTTTGTGAAATATTGTGGTATTTTGTGAAATGTTGTAGTGTTTTATGAAATGTTGTAGTGTTTTGTGAAATGTCGTAGTGTTTTGTGAAATGTTGTTGTGTTTTGTGAAATGTTGTGGTGTTTTGTGAAATGTTGTAGTGTTTTGTGAAATGTTGTTGTGTTTTGTGAAATGTTGTAGTGTTTCCTGAAATGTTGTAGTGTTTTGTGAAATGTTGTTGTGTTTTGTGAAATGTTGTTGTGTTTTGTGAAATGTTGAAGTGTTTTGTGAAATGTTGTAGTGTTTCCTGAAAAATTGTTGTGTTTTGTGAAATGTCGTAGTGTTTTGTGAAATATTGTGGTATTTTGTGAAATGTTGTTGTGTTTTATGAAATGTTGTAGTGTTTTGTGAAATGTCGTAGTGTTTTGTGAAATGTTGCTGTGTTTTGTGAAATGTCGTAGTGTTTTGTGAAATGTCGTAGTGTTTTGTGAAATGTCGTAGTGTTTTGTGAAATGTCGTAGTGTTTCCTGAAATGTTGTCGTGTTTTGTGAAATGTTGAAGTGTTTCCTGAAATGTTGTCGTGTTTTGTGAAATGTTGAAGTGTTTCCTGAAATGTTGTTGTGTTTTGTGAAATGTTGTTGTGTTTTGTGAAATGTTGTGTTTTGTGAAATGTTGAAGTGTTTTGTGAAATGTTGTTGTGTTTCCTGAAATGTTGTTGTGTTTTGTGAAATGTTGTTGTGTTTCCTGAAATGTTGTGGTGTTTTGTGAAATGTTGAAGTGTTTTGTGAAATGTTGTTGTGTTTCCTGAAATGTTGTTGTGTTTTGTGAAATGTT